>KZ809636.1:65775-75775 GCA_000696205.2 Oncopeltus fasciatus
AAATGTTAGTATTTAATATAGCTGAGCACTAAATGTTTTATTTTAAAATATAACTGAGAAGTAAATATTTGTTTTATATTTATAGCTGAATAGTAAATATTCGTTTTAGTTACAGCTGAATAGTAAATATTTGTTTTATTTATAGCTGAATAGTAAATATTTGTTTTAGTTATAGTTGATTAGTAAATATTTGTTTTTATTATAGCTGAATAGTAAATCTCTGCTTTTGTTACAGCTGAATAGTAAATAGTTGTTTTAGTTATAGCTGAGTAATATATATTTGTTTAAGTTAAAACTGACTAGTTAATATTCGTTATAGCACTTGCTGAATAATAAATCATTGTTTTAGCTTCAGCTTAAAAGTAAATAATTATTTTGGTTTTAATTGTAGTTTATATATTATTTATATAATAAAACATATATTTTATTAAAAACTCCAACATTTTCATATTCGGCTTTTAAGTAATCTACTTTTATTTGAATTATAATTATGAAGAGATGGGAATCTGTTAATATAGTTTATAGTAGACGAATTGTTCTGTAAAAAACTTGGCACATGGTTTGCATACTTGTAAAATAGAATTTATTTTTTAAATAATATATCTTTTAGTTGAATATTAACTATGGTTTTAGTGGTATTGGACCAGTAACTACAAGATTTTTTTTAAATTGCAAGAACGTATTTCATTCCCCTCCACATGGAAAGGGAAAAATTGAGATTATGCTGTAAAAAAATTATAGTTCTATAACACTACGTGTAAAATGAAAAATTTTAATTTTCTAATTTTGTTATATAAACATATCTAAGATAATAAAAAAAAATTTCATAATGTTTGAAATATGTCATGTTATTTATAGGGCCAACTAATAACTATAACAAAAAAAAATTTTTTTTACTAAGTGTTAGCCTTTCTTTCAACCAGTAACGGTCATGGAGGGAGAGACAATCTTTTTATTTATCGATAGAAGCTTGAGATTGGTGGAATTCGAACCAGCAGCGCCAGGATTGCGAGACCCGAATGGATCCAATGACCCTGGCGCACATGAAAAAATAATTAACTTAGCATTTTGCATTAAAAATGTTAGAAGACATACGAAATATGGTTTTTTCGAATTGAATGAAAACACCGATTCTTAAGAGCATTAATAACATTGTCAGTCATTCGTGATGAAATGCAGTTGGGTAAACAATAACGCTTTATTATTGCAAAGTACTTCCGAGCGAACAATTAGGTGTATTGTTCGCTGGCTGCGGGGAATAAAGAGAAGGACTGATTCAACTGAGAATTCCAAAACAGGAGGTAGGGTTTCCAGGAGGACTAGAGAGACAATGTCCGTGCTCGTTGTGCCAACAATGGAGCGGACATTAATCATAACGTCCCGGACATATCGGCAGAGGAAAACCCAAAAACGTCTGCGCTCCCATAACTGTATTCATAAGTACGCACGGAGCACGTGTCCGGATCAGGTGTGGAGATAGGCCCCGAGTCACTGACCCAACAACACCAGGAGAGGAATGCACCAGGAGGTCCTGGGGTAAGCTGGGCCGTATCGGGGCGACGGGGGCCCCGTTACACTTAACGATTACCAAGGCCTACTAGGGAAGCGACGACCCGTGCGAGAGATCGCCCGAGACGCAAGAACAGGCCTTCCACGACAGCTCCTTAAAGGGCGAACCGAGGAGTTATGCGTACTGATTCAGACTGCTCTATTGGATTGCATTGATTTTCAGAGTATCAATATGAAATGATGCGGTGTTGTTACGAGCAGAGGTTATCTTACTAATGACTGTAGATACAGAAATATAAGGAAATACTTTCTAAATATTTTACTTGGTTGTGGTTTTTTATCCTACGTAAATTTTAAACAATTAATGAGAGGGAACAGAATAAAAAAATCTATCTGTCCTCGCCTGGAATCGAACCTGGATCTCCTCCTATCCGGGCCGGTGTGCTGACCGTTACACCACAAGGACTAGCTAGATATCTCACTCAATTCCCTCTACATTAGCGAGAGCTTAACTTACGAGAAAGACGAGAACTTCGTCTTAAACTCGAAGTNTTAAAATAAAACAAAATCTGGCCGTTAGAAGAAGTAAATGAGAAAAGAAACCATCTACTGGGTTAAAAAAAAAAAAAAAAAAAAAAAATTGTCAATGTAAACCTAGGGAGATAGTATTTTTTTATTTGAACACCATTGCCTTCTTCTGATCTTGACTTAAAAAAAAAAAAAAGTGTAAAAATTGTCATTGTTACCTTAAAGTTATGCGGTTCAAATAACTTTATATTTAACAGGCTATTTGGCTACACTGTTTTAATAGCTTTCTAAATGTATGTTGTTCTTCCTTATGGATCATGCGTTACATATTAAATTTTGGGTTTTGATTTACACAAAACAATTTCGTTCTAGTAAGTTGCATTTTAGTGTATTTTATAATTACTAGTATTGTAGTACAATGTATTATATTCAATATTAATATTTTATAGACTTCTAATATGCGGTATTGTTTCAAAACATAATATGATATTGTGTGATATTAATATTACATTATAAGGTACTAAATCTTTACATTATAAGGTACTGAATACTAATAAAATGTATTTTATTAGTATTTTTATACAAAAATAAATGAAGAAAAAATGTATAAGTGGAAATGTATTGGATAGAAATAGTTAACGGATAATATATTTTAACTTATGTAAGGATTTTATGGTTAAAGACAAATATCATATATATACACAGCAAAGAGATGTATGTAGGTTTAATATCGCGTATTCGCNTAATAAAATAGATTAATGAAAATAAAGTAAATTTATTACTGTGAAAAAAATGTATATTACACATATTTCGTTCTGTTATATTTTTCTTTAATCCCCAGATTTAATGATTTAATGATATTTCTGATTCTTCAATTTGATCTGTCTTAAACCCCTCTTCACCTCGATTTATTTCAGTATATATATATATATATATACATTATGGTGATTCTATTATCTCAAGTCTCGATAACCTGATATTATATTGTGATGGCAAAGAACCCAACAAATTTAAAATGACATTGAACACTTCTTCTTTTTCCTATAAATGTTTTTCCAGAAAGAAAGTGGTAAAGAAATTGGAAGTGAGGGGTGCGAACTCTTTCAAGTCCAAGCCACAAACCTTATATTGCCCTTTCTGATTATCATTCGTTTCAAGATCCAAAGAACTTCCTTTCTAAAAATAAAATTTAATGAGAAAAAATTTAAAATGCCACAACAGTATGAAAACTTCCTAAAAAGTGGGAAAAAATCATGATAAATGAAGGTTACAATAAAATGTATTATACTTATTAGGTTAATAAACGTCCAATTTGTTAAATTATCATTTTCTTTTTCATAAATACTTTCTTTTCTATCTTATGTTGCTTTCATTACTCCCTCTTGGATCAAAGGAAAAAAAAAGGATTTAGAATTGGATGTTTTTTGTTAGGGTACGGTCAAGGTAGATAAAAAAACATACAAATTTAAAAAAAATGTCTATTATTTAAATTATCACCAACGTTTATCATGAAAATGNAATGGATAGATACATATTTTGTACACTAAATAGGTGTCTGGTTATGTGAGGATTCAAACAAAACGTACAATTTTATTTTGTACGTATTTTATTTTGTGCAGTTTCCAAAACTGATATTGTATTGTTGAGAGCGAGTATTGGAATCCTTTGATAATGGCCATTATATTATATCATTATATTATATCATTCGTAAAATACAGTTATGAATATAATTCTGTGTATATGAATAGAAATTTTTAATTTTCACACCAGTAGGGACAGTATTGTTTGTTTTGATATTCTGAAAAATATTTGTAGTGACGCGAATATTTAAATGTATCCATACTAAACAATTTCGATTTTAAAATCATAATTTTCTTAAATAAAATTTGTAACGTGTAGAGAAATGTAGTTTTTACTCTGTTTCTTTCACTGATATCAGTGAAACATTATGTAATGTTACAAAATGATGATAATATGCTACTATGTAAATAAAAAAAAGCTCCAGCATGCAATAACTTTTATGACAATCTGGCAATTATTTATTTATTGCAGTTATTTTTAAATTGCAAAAAATGCTGGATAAGCAAAACCCTCACAAAATTTTCTTCCCAAATGTTTAGAAAGTAATTCTAGACTGATTTAGCATGTTTCCCATCTGTTGGTATGAGAATAAGTTACTATTTAAAACATTTGCAAACATCTGTATATTAAAATTTTAATTATCTTTGATTGTGCTTATTTTATATAATACTTAATCCAAAATGTAAAAAAAAAATATCCAGTTGGCCGCCTGAAGTACGCTTATTTCCCAATAATTATTATTAATAGTATCAGTATGTATTATAGCTCTTAGAATTAAGGTTTTAATTAGCAAAAAATGTCACTTATAAAAAAAAATGAACAAAATTTTATTCTTTAATGCTGTTTGGCCTTGCAATACAAGTTATCCTCTGAAAATTACGAAAATACATATTATACTTACGGTAATAAAAATTGAAATATACCGAGGAAAAGAAAACTGGGAAGTAAAAATTTTTTTTCAATTTTATTAATTTACTACATTTCGTTAAAACATTTTGTAATTTAATTGAAATGAACCAAACGAGAGAGAGAGGGAGTGAGTGGTGTCATTGGTCACCTTCTCTCTTCTTGTCATCATAATTTTGTCATTATTTTTTTTAGTTCATTGTGATCAAAGTACAAAATGTTTTATGAGTATATAATTATAGTCAAGACCCTCTCCCTTCACTTATCACTGACGAAGGGCGAGAAGTCTCCCCGAAAACTTCACTCATTGTAATTGTTTATTTTGTGTGTTTTTAGCTAACAAATGGACAGTTATTGTATTACCTTTTATATATAAGCTTCTTTTATTTATTTTTCTTCTTTTTTTTTTTTTCATATTTACCAAATAAATAATTATTTGGTAATGTATACTATACCAATATACTCTGAAAAATTAGATTATTTAAAAAGAGAGCTAAATAAATAGATTTAGCTAGTTTAGACTTCAGAAAACAGGGATGANGGCAAACCATGAATCCAATGTAGGCAAACTTATGTGCATTTTAAGAGATACAGGCATATATGATAAAATTTAATTAGCCCAACAGTCAGGGCGTAATAACCATGATGTTGATCGCCCTATAACGTGATCCTAATCCTAATTCTAAAATGCTTCGGAAAACAATAACAATATGTGTGGAAATTTCACCACATATCATGAGAGCGTGATCCCCTCTGCCACCTGGATCAAATCTGCATGACTGAGTTTTGGGGTTTGTAAGTTAGGAAAACTTAAGATGTACAGGTGTGGGATGTGAGGCGGTAAGCTCAAAGGGAGATCACCTGCATCAAAGCGACAGGTTCCAAAGGACGGCAAACCGTTTGTCTCCCGGAGCAATTTTAAAGCTCTGACCCTTAATTTCACCCCTTAGGGTTCATCCTGATAAGAAATTTACAAATTACTCAATATTATTATCAAGCCTCTCACATTTAGGGTTATGTTATAAAATTGATGTAGAATATTTAATTTTCTTTTATATTTTTGCTAGAAATATTGAAACAAACTGAATTTTAAAAGTATATGTTCGTATTATAAAAATTAAATGCTCCAGGCTAGAAAGAAGATCTTTCTTGAGACCAACACTATATTTAATCAAATATTCATGAATTAATTATTTATGATGTGTTACTTATGTTTAAAACAAATTAGTGACAATTTTATATATAAAAAGTCTGACATGTAGCAATTGAGTAAACTAAGCGAATATCTCAGAATATTAGTCAATGAGTATTTATATATGAACTTTCAATGACATCTAAGCCCCAACTTCTAATATTTCAATTTTCTAGTGATACAAAGAAACAGAATGAGTTGCGAAGAAACGCAAAAAGTTGCAAATTTTAGTCGATTTCTCCTTTCTTGATAGGATAAAACTGAAATTATAATACTAAAATAACCTCCAAAACTAAAAAAAAAAAACCACTGAATTAATACTTAATATCCCTGAGTATGGCATTAGAGCTAGGGGAGAGTAGGAGGGTGAAAGGTTCAGTTACTTTGGTTTATTATTATATATTACATTTGATTTGTTATTTATAAAATTTTTACCTACTCATTTGATTTCAACGAAAAACAAATTTGTATAACAATTATGTAAGTTATATAATTTTAAAAGCGGAAGGCCTGACTAAATCTCGAATTTACAATCTTACTCAGCCTTCAATTTTTCATTCCATAAATCTATTTACTTTAACATGCTTGCTTCTGAATTTTGTTATAAAATATATATCCATAAGAAAATTATAACATAGTGTACCCATATAACCTTTGAAATTATGTTAAAATGGAGTTTTTTGACCGTAGATATTATTATTAAATGTTTTTTTGTTGGACCTAAGAAAATTTGGTGGACGTGGACAGAAATGTTTGGGAGACATTTTAACAAAAAATTAGTAAAATTCTGAATAACCTCTCAAATCCCTGACTAACCTCTCCTCAGTCAGGGATTTGGTCTTGGGAACTGAAGAATTAAAACTGATTTGTGAATAAAAATAAGTTTTTTTTTTTATTTTCACCAACGTTTCGGCTTAAATTTAAAGCCTTCTTCAAAGCAAACAGTGTGATAAGGAGAGAGTCACTTTGGCTCTATAGTAACTAAATATATCATTCTAAATAACTTTTCATGAGAAGTTGCACTTTCATGTTTCATGAGAAAATAACTTTTTATTTGCTTATAAAAGAAGGAGATAATTCTTTTTNCAATACATATACAACTTCAATAAATGTTGGAAAATCTGTTTCCTTTACAATACTTCTGCGTGACGGTATTTCTAATGTAATTTTTATTACTTTTGAAAATTTACGTTTAACAAAGCGAGAATGATTGGAGATTTATTCAAAATATCTTTATTTGATTGCCGTAAATCGTATTCACAATGACACATAATTGGAAAATATGACAAGAAATATCAATAAAATAAATCTCTCCCCAACATATAATTGATTGTGTATTATTATTTCAATAATCCTAGTTGAGGGAAAAGCTTTCGTAAAATGTATTTCCCTGTCGTTATTTTTGGCTTAAGATAAGAAGGATTATTTTTTAATAATGTCTATATATATCAATGACAGTGACTTTTTATGATATTTTCTGTTGGCAGAGAAATAAGATATATGCTTTTTTAAATTTAAAAATTTAAATTAAATATATTAGGTTCCTGAAATATACTTGGCTTAAATAATTTTGTTAAAAATTCCAAAATGAACTGTTTAGTAGTGTTAAAGACTAGGTAAAAGGTGGTCTCTGGACCAGACTTGGACGGGAAGGGGGCAATTGAAGGATAACACCTGCTTCCATTGTCTCCTTGGAAGAGAGGTCGGCTGACTGAGAAACCCGTAAAGACCCTTCTAGCCAGTTCCAGGTAGTTATAAAAGCAGCTCGCCAGCGGAACCCTCAGCGTAAACCACCACCCTGGTGAGTAATACCCCGCAAACCTACCCTGTACCTGCTGGGATTGGCCCTGCCAACCGGCACATCCTATACCCCACTCCTAGTTCACCTGCAAATGCCGTCAGGCAATAACATATCCCTCTCCTCGACACCCTCTGGACCTCCTGGGGTGCAGTTGGCGATTCTCATTCCATCTTTTCTTTCGGGGGTTAGGGAAAAAAAAAAAAAAAAAAAAACCTTCAGTCAGTGATAAGTAAGTCTCTGTCTCTGTCAGTTTCAGTGGCAGATGGCGTGTTCCAGCTTCGGTCGTGGCCTTTGCAGTGCCGGCAGCGAAGTGATAAGTAACAGTGATTAAGAAGTTATCTTGAGGTCTCGTTATATATAAGCATATTTAATTTATTTGCACATATTAATTAATTTATTAGCTTTTCTATATTATATTTATTTGTTGGTTAGTAAGGGCTATAGATTGGTTTGTTATTAGTAGGTAATTATTTGTCATCATAAATTAACCTTAATTTATCTCATTATTAATTATTAGTGACTCTTAGCCCATAACAGTAAGTAAATTATAATGGGTGTTACAATGAAAGTGTTCTATATCTCTTTATTAGTAAATTCATAAATATCCTGAATATATCTGTCTGTTTCATAAATGTTTTTTAGTCTGAAATACATAAAAACAATATTTGGTTTGAGAATCATGACTTAACTTCACACCATGCGTATAGGTAACTTGATCTTTGCGAAAAAGAAGTTTGAATTATTTTGAAGGAAAATATCTAAATACATTTCCTAATGAATACTAGCATGATCAATTTGCGAATAATTATTACAAGTTAATTCTGGCACCTACTATGAAAAATCACTGCATAGGACTTGGTCTATGATGTCAACAGGAGTTGAAAAAATACATTCAGTATAATAAAGATTGGTAGGTAGGATCGGGTTTAGGGGCGATCAACTCAAAGATTATTACGCCCACATCTCACATATCCGTTCTCGCGACATTACAATATCTGAATGTAACGGAGAAAGCATTGAAACAGTTATACTCGACACAACACAACTATATGTGCAAGTGATGTAGATATGTACAGTGGGCTTTAGAGTGATAATGTTTGACAGTGCACAACTATATGTACAAGTAAAGCAGATGTGCACAATGCGCGCTTTAATGGTAATATTTGACACCTCACAACTATATGATATACTGCACATGAAATATTCAATATTTTTTATGTAGAAAACCCAATGGGGTATATATGAGATGGACATTTCTAATACAAATGTTCGTTATCTGTTGTAGTTCCAGCTTGAAAGCAATGTTTTTTGTTTTTTTATGGCTAATGTTTAAAGGTGATGGGCTGATGACTTAGTGATGGACTTTTTAAAAACAAAATAGAATCTTTTTGTAAGTATATTTAAAGTGCTCATGCCTGGTTTCTAGGGTAGATGGTGCAATCGGGAGGAAGAATTGATACGAACCTTATCAGGCGTCAATCCCAGTCCAGCTTTCTGATAAAAGATTGGAACACTTAAGCAGTTTATATCCGGCTGGCTTGGACTTGTTCGACGGTTCGGGGGTATAGCTCAGTGGTAGAGCATTCGACTGCAGATCGAGAGGTCCCCGGTTCAAACCCGGGTGCCCCCTGGAACTTTTTTTTTCTTTTACTTTAATTTTATGAAACATTACTTTTATTTGCCCAATTGTGGAATTTATTTGAACAATTGTATAAATATATAACCTATTATATATGTTCTCACATGGAACGTTTTAGAATATTTGAAATAGGAAAAAATAACAGGTACAATTACTTCAAACTTAGTAGCTGTCAAAATGGAATATTACTGACCTGCCTATGCTGTTGTGTCAACATTTAATTTTGAACTGACCTATTTCTGATAAATTTGTATTTGTCAGTTAAAGAAATTTATGAAAAATTATGTTTTTAATAATCGACGGTTACAGCTGGGAATCTTTGCGTCAAAAATTACCAAAAATTTCGACCTTTTGTATTACCTAAGATGACATTTCTGCTTGTTTTGAACCTATATAAAAGTGAAATATTCTTCAGTTACTATAAAATTCATGAAGCCATATATGTAGTATATTTATAATAGATTTTAATTTTGTATTTAAATTCTCCAAATATGAAACTTTATTTAAAACTCTAAGATGATTTTAGTNAAAAAAAAAAAATACAAATTAAAAAATGTATTTTTTTTTTAAAGGATTATCTGCCAACGTTTCGGCTTACATTGTAAGCCATCATCAGGGCTATCATGAAGACGAGAAAGGACGTCCTGTCCCTAAGTTCACATTTCCATGACTGACCTTCAATTCTGTTTGGTAATATGGATTCATAGAAAATTCTTAAATGATTTTACAATAACATTTCCCTAAAAAGGGCAGCCCCATTCTTCTCAAAATAATATGAGCGTAAGCTTCCGTCTAACTCTCGGGCAGAAATATACCTTTTCCAGAAAAGGCAACCTTTAATCTT
>KZ809637.1:11083-30240 GCA_000696205.2 Oncopeltus fasciatus
TATATATAAGGTAATTCTTTTTATACAATATTTATATGGTATGTGCAGAAATTGATAATAATTCTGCAAGACTAATGAAATTTAGTTGAAGATTGTTCTGGTGAAGTGATGTTAGTTGATAATATCCATGATATTTGGGTGAACTACTCCATATTAACCAATTTTGAGGGGAAACCACATCACATATATGTAATATTTAGTAACCCCTACACCTGATTGTCCAATGAGATTGAATGAAAATGATTTCAGATTTTTTATGGGGAATGAAAATCCCCTCAGAATTTTTCAATATTTAATAGACATTAATTTGGACTGTTTTAGTTTTGAGGGGAAAACAAATACATATACAATCCAATGACAGAATAACCCTTATTTAACTTAATTTTGTGCAATTGCCATAATCACTAATCCTAATTTACTAAATGTAATGTTAAATCAATCCATTTTTCTATTTTTAGAAGAACTCGGCATCAATTTTTCTAATGTTGAAACCAATCAAGGGTTTTAACATTGAGAGGGAACTTCCTTAAATTTCTTGGTCTATATCAGATTTATANAACGAAGAAAAATTAAGATTAAAACTAATCTGACTAAAAAATATACCACTTCTTAAATAATAGAAATTAATATTTTACCTGGCACAAATGGCTTGGAAATCTGAGGAGAGCTTTGTCCCGAACCTGAGTCATCTTGATTTTCCTGGACTACTTCAGTTACATCTATGCTACCACATGCATGCTGCTCCTGTTAAAATATTAAATTTTAATTTTATAGGAAAGGTATGTCATAGATTTAGAGGAAGTTTAAAGAATAATTGTTTGGATGTTGGATTTTGAATATTATAATTTTTTTAATATGATAACACATGTTTTGTGAAATAAGTTTACAACTTCATTTTTATTTCTAAGTACTTAGTCATTATTTCATTATAGTTTATAGACACTCATGCCAACTAAGAAGGCCAATCCCAATGCAGAGGACCTAGCATGGTGTCAGGTATGGCAGAACTCATTGCTGGATACTCGAGGAATTGGACTTTGTTAGGCCAGACTGGCTAACTTTGTGGCAGAGATTGGAGAGTTACAGAACTAGAACATTCCTCAACAAGCAGTATTTAGCTGTCAGAGAAGCGGCAATCTATAACAGGTTCATTCTCAGAAACAGGCTATCAGACATAGTCTATAGTGCCCAGAAAGTGAGCCCAGGTAAGGTACACTAAGTGTGTGTGAAATATGAAGGATGGCTTGATCGTCAACACCTTGCCAGACTGCTGGATGGGCTGAAGACTTGAGACAAAGTTTGCATAACAAACAGACAGGAGTTCGGCCGAGTGATGGAGAAGAAAGAAGATGTAATTCGGAGGTAACTCATAGAGCTGAAAGGAAAGACCTATCTAAGCTCATGAAAAACAGATGGAGATAATTCCACCTGTTTGTGACCTTAGTCAGGGTGAGGAGGAGTCAGGACAAATAGGAGAGGAGGAGGTTGTTGGTTATGAATGGTTACTATTTGTAATATGATAACACATGTTTCCTGAATAAAATTTTTGTCTTTGGTTTTAATTGTAGTTAGTCATTTTATAATAGTTTATGCTACCTAAGAAGAAGGGCAATGCAGCTCCTAACAGTTGGATCTTTGCCGAACTTATTCAGAGGTGGTCTTACAACTAAATATTTTTCAAATTAATGTCTGGAATTATCTTTATCAACTGATAAAAATGAAAAAAACAACAAAAAAACAACTGAATAAATGGATTCCTCATAGCTTACAGAACCAATAAGGGAAACTGCACAACTTCTTTATATTACCCCTTAAAAATCAAACCTGCGGTAAAAAAACACAATAATTTTACATTATTTATTTATTTTAAACAATCATAACAGCGGTTGTCTGCTGAAGAAGAAACTAAAAAATTTCCAAAATAAATGTTTTCTCGGTAGCCGGGATGGATGAATGGAATGAATATAGAGATTCTGATTAAGGTGTTAACTATATTAAATAATTCAATAATTCACTAAAAATAACAATATGAACAATTTTGATTATTAGTTAGAAAAAAAAACAGCTTAATAAAATTTAAATGTCATATAATATTAAATTAATGCTTAGAACATTTACTGTACTATAGACCAAATCATAGAAATTTTAATATATATGAGGAATTCGGATTTGTTTTGAGGTTTTTGGTTTTTTTAAAAACTTTTCTGTATGTTCACGTAGGCTTCGTCGGTCGTCAGATGTATTTACCATTTCATCTTCCGGGTTGGACCGAGGATTACCTGAAGAAGCCATCACATGATGTGCGAAAGCTCGGCAAAAAAGAACAATTTGACTCGGTCCAACCCGGAAGATGAAATGGTAAATACAACTTTTCTGTATTTAACAATTGTGTCCCTCTTCTAATTCTTATCAACTCATTTCACTCCCCCAACTTCTTTTCATTTTCTATCAACTCTTTTGAGTCTCTGAAAAGACAAACTATCTTTTTCCCATCTTTCCCAAGCCTCTCTCTCACTATACAAAGTATGTATCTATCTTAAGTATATTCCTTCCTGGCATTATTGTACTTAGTTGCTATTCAGGTTTTGGATGTAAAATAAACCTTTTCAGAAACTCAGAAGTTTAATTCACAGATAAATAATACTTTTTTATATTTTAAAAACATTACACTTCCAAATATCAAAGAGGCAATTATTAAAGCAAGGGGCATTCCTTTGCTACCTCCTGTTTTTAAGAAAGAACAATTGGAAATGATCCCTGAATTTTCAGGACTATATGAAATTTGGATAAGTTTCAAAATGTCTCAGATGAATTGGTATCCAAATTTTGATAGGTATAATGAGAGAAAACTCCAGAACAGACATTTCACGAATTCAATAATAGTAAGAATTAAGTCCTACAGAAAATTAACTCAATATAACCAGAGACAGTTAAAGATGGTAATCATAAGTATTTTTTTCAGATAAAAGATAAATCCCAATTTATTAATGACAAAATAGAAGAAATGATTACATCATAAAAAACAAAAACAAAAACATTTTAACATTATGAATGAGCACAGAATCTATGAGGGATTCTTACATAATAGTCACGTGACACCAATCATGTTCATATTTTTAACCTTTATCCTCTTTTAATTCAATATGAGATTTTTTTTTTTTTTAAATTTTTGTATGAATTTTGCTAAATGGTTTGAAAGTTACCACATGGAAGTCTAAAAACCAGAAATTTAATTGTGACCTTAAATGGAGAAGGGGGTAAAAGTGAAATTTTAGGGGAACCTCCACAAACTATTCTGTACTATTGTCTATAAGAAGCTAGTCCCATAGGGGTTACATCTCTCTGAAGAAAGTAATAAATAAGCTAAACGCTCAGGGAAAAATAGAGTAAGAATAACTTTATGTACATCAAATAAGAATGAAAATAACATTCATGTATGATAAAAAAAACAAGAATTTTGAAAACATTTGATTACCTGCCAAGATGATGAAGGAATACTGGCTACAGAACTGGTTTCAGGGCTCGAGGGAGAAATGACTCCCTGGTAAACTTTTACGACCCCTTCTTCGGTTTTCATGTGTTTTACAGTGTCCTATACAACAAAATACAAGTTATTCCTTAAATTAGCATTTTTAAATGTTGATAAATATATTGAAATTAAATAATAAATTGAAAAAAATATGAAGATATTTAACAGTAGAGAATTTTTGTTGGGGTTCGATCAAGGTTGATCCAAAAAAAATACAATTTAAAAAATGTACATTTTTTATAATCTGCCAGTTAACAAAAAAAATACACTTTTTAAATTGTAGATTTTGGATCAACCTTAAGAAAAAACTCAACAAAAATTCTCTACAAATAATTTCTATGAAGATATTTAACATTTTTTTTACACACACTATAACTACAAATACAATTTTTTTAAAATAGTATGTGAAAAAATACTCAAGTGCTTGTCTATTTTCTGTTTTGATATAAAGTAGATAAGGATTACTAAGGAACTTAAAACTTTTAAGGAAGATGTTTATATAAATTCAACAGAGCAGTCTTTGCTGCACTGGACTCAAAGTTAGAATGGCTGGGAAGGATTATCTTAAAAAGAAGTTTAAGTAAATATGCATGAGAAATAACTACTTTGAAGGGAAAAGCTGAGATAGCAATAAGTTAGGCAAACAAGACCATAGCTCACATATCTTGTTTTTTTTGCTTTAATAAATTCATTAAGACCCATAATCATAAAAATGAGAAATACAATAACTTACTTTTAATTTCAAGTAATTCAATCAATATTTTCAGAGCCTCATAGTATCGGTGGCTCACGGCCAGTAGGCACAACGTTTGTGTAGTTCCCTTTCATCGAAATATTTATGTAGATTGTTGGAAGTGTTATTGACAGACATCGAGAACTAAGTTAGCTTGACAAGTGTGTGAAGTTTGACAGAGTTACATTGCTGTTACATCACCCACAATTTAGTGAGTAAATTTATAGTTTTTTTTATGGCCAGCCCCAAGTGGGCAGCCAGGGCTCAGAATTTTCAGTCCCTTCCTTCACTAAGGCCAGTCTCAGTATAGGGCTCTTGAGCTCTGCCCCCTCAATCGAGATTCAGTAGTTTTTTATATTTTTTCCCTCTAGTTAATGCCTTATGAAGGGAGGTAACTACTACCAACAAGTTATATCAAGTAAAGGCAAGCAAAGGGGAGGACCTATGACACCTCCAAAGGACAAAAGAAGACACTGGTCAGCAACCAGTACCCCCACCGAGAAAAACAACACTCAGCCAACCTGCCCTAGTACCTCACAGGACGTAACCTCTCATTCCTCCACCAGCGCCCCCCCCCCCGCCATCACAGTCTCCAGAGCAGATTTTCCAGCCAGAGGAAGTAGAGTGGACGCAATCACGATTTACCACTCATAACCCATTCCAAGCCCTTTATGATGTAGAAAGCAAAATTATTGAAGCAGATTCAGCAGTCCCTCGAGTAATTTGACCTCTGCCTATATTTGTAAGAAATCTGACTTCAGACTGATATGTTCCCAGCTGAAAGAGTGGGGTCTGGCAGATATTCGTGTATCAAATGGCAGAAAAATACTAAAATAATCCCTGACAGACCGGAAGCCTACAATAAATCATTCAATAACTTGAAACGAATGCGCAGCAACACTCTTACCAGCTCAAAGAAGAGAGGGCTATAAAAGCATTGATTTGATATCTCCACGACACTACTTTCCCAGACTACATCAAGGAGTTTACTGACTTGGCATTTAGTGACAGGATTGCCATAACATAACGTGATCATAAGCCGACCCCAGAAAGAGGAGACCCCTGCCAAAGTTCTTTGTAGGCCTGGAAATAAATTCTTATTTTGCTTTGCATTTATATTTTATTTATTTGTATTAGTATTTTGTTAATTTTTTGGTTTTGGATTCTTTTAGATTACAAGTAATAAACCTTCTAATATACCACTCTAATCTGAAGGTAAAACTTAATAATTTTTTTTTTTTTTAATCCAGAATAATACAAATTGACCATTTCATGATTCATTCCTAAATTAAATGTGTAAAAAAACGGTTAGTTAAGAAAACTCATATGGTTTTTACCTACATGTTTACTTTTTGTTGTTGAAGGGAGAGGACGGGAATGGAAATTAAACATTATAATTTTGTAATTAAGAATTGTTTCTTTTAGAGGATTCCTTATCATAATTATGAAAAATAAGAAAATGACATACCTTATAGTTACCCAAAGAGGTATGTTTTCTTTTTCGTTCCCTCTCTCTGATATCTTGACGGGACTCCTCCAGTTGTCGGCGCTCTTCCTGCTTCTGCCGGTCTAAGATCATATCAAGAATGGAATGAAATACTGAGAATAGTAGTTACCAAAGGGATTGTTGGGTTGAATAGGGCTGAGATAAAAAGATAGATATATTTATCCATTTTTGATAAAAGAATAGACAAAAAATTATTTTAAAAATCTGGACTAAGTGTAACTTTCTTTATGTATGTTAAAGAGTGCGAGTACCTATGTTTGTATTTAATTATTCATGTATGCATGCATGTATATGAATGATGATGAAATATGATAGAGATGAAAGTTAAAATGTATGGAATTATTTTTAAACTTTCGGTCAAATCGTTAACTCATTATGTACAAGTAACTGACTGAAACAATCACATGTTTTAATTAAAATAAAGAAGAAAAGATTTGTCCGGAATTTTAAGAACTTTGAAAAAATATATGTTAAAAGTAACATATTTTTTAATGACAAACAATACCTATATATTTATTGTTATTTTTAGCAACTTAATACTCATTCTGGAAATCCATTACATTTTTCATTAAAAATATATCATTTCAACACCAATAATATAAAATTAAATGTATTAATATTTCACATTGGTGATCATTTATAGTTGTTCATTTTTACTGTTTCTTGGAAAAAATCATTAAAGCTTATTTTATTTTTAAATTACACACACCAACTATTTTTCAATTGATGGACAGAAGGCATAAACTCATTTCCAAGGTTTCAAAGGACCATTAATAATTTTTTAAGGGAAATAATTTATAAACTATTTTCGGACATGCAAATAATAGAAAATAAACCACTTAGGGACATACAATACTTAATGGAATCATGGGATGTACATTTAAGTTGGAGAGATATAAATATTAATTGTAGAAGCACTACATAATGGCAAAAATAGATACAATATGTATTAATATGTATTAAATACAATATGTATTTAAGTCATGCTAATCATTTCTTAATTATGATCATACAATGTAATAATGAACACATGTATTTTTGGCTCACATAGGCTTCCACACCTCCAGAAATATTCATGTCTTATCTCCTGCTTGTGTAATATGTTTTTTTTTTTTTTCAAGGTTTCACAAATCCTGTGTGTGTGTGGGCTCTTCAGGTACAGAACAGATAAATCCAGAAGTCCTTTATACTTTCCTGGGACTGGAATTCAATCTAAGTGTGCCTTCCCACTCAGTCCATTTTAGGAGGCCTATATCTGGCTTCTGTTATTGCTGGTAAATGCATTGGTCACCCTGTGAGTTTCCAGTTTTAATTTAATGCATATCCCTCTTTCCTACTAACATTATATGGATTTTCATGATTTCTTGGGCTTCTCTAATTGTTTGGTGGTAGTAGTTATTCTCTCCTGCTGGGATGGTACATTTCGGAACAGGATTTGGTGAGTGGAGTTTATGAAATGTTCATAACACATAAAACATAGACACATAGGAAAGTCGGCATTAGCAGAACATTTCATTGACACTACCAGATCCAAATACCCTGAAAAAGCCATTAGAAAATGTGCGAAAGCTCAGAAAAAAACATTTCTTCGACAGGGGGCAAGCCCATATTAATTAAATCTATGAAATTTGGATAATTTTATATTAGTTTATAAAATAAAAAAATTATTATATGTCTAGAAAATTAGTTTATTTCTCAATTTTAAGTTATTAATTTATTAACATATTTTTTATGCCTACATTGTTTTATGAGTATACTTCCTCAATACATGGGTCAACACTTATACTTAGGGTCCAAATATTAATAATTATATTTTAAACAATGTGTTGTTTTTTAGTTTATCAAAATTATTTACTATGTGTGCTTAGTGAGCTCCTTATTTTACTTTTATAATTGTGTTACTATCACTGTTTTTCTAGACGTATAATAAATTATTTATTTTGATATTAATATTTTAAAATTTTGGTCTCCTCCTAGCCCCCCCTTCCTGTAGTATTTTAAAAAAACACATGTTCAAATTCAGTTACTTTTTAAATAACCTGTTAGAAATTTAGTTATTGTTGTAATGAAAATAAAATTAGTTTATTTTAGTTATTGAACCCAGTGTTTCATTACCATAGGATGTATGGATGCAGAAGGGCTAGGAATGCCTGTTTTCATACCAGAACATGAGCAGTGACAGAATTGCTATTGGGAATGAGGCTCTGCAACCTTCGAAATCATTTGATGTCTAACTTCGGGGATGTCACTAAGGAAAGGATCCAAAAACAGAAGTGCTACCATGACCGGATGTCATGGCCTCAGGTATTTGAAGCCAGGGATGAGACTTGGGTCCAACTAGAGAGGAAATCTGGATGGAAAGTGGGATTCATCTTGAAGAGCAAAAGCGAGCTCTCCAATGAAGTTGTTATTGGAAGTCAGTGAAGAGGATTCAAGACGACCATATCTGGTCAAGGCAAGGAGCAAAAGAAGTGAGCTAATAATTAGGAGGAAAAATTGTAATATTTGAAAAACACATTTTTTAATTCAGTTACTTTTTAAATAACCTGTTAGAAAGTTAGTTTTTGATGCAATGAAAATAAAGTTATTTACTTTAGTTGTTGAACCCAGTTTCATTAATACACATTTGAATAGCTTCATTTTCTAATGGACATCTGCTAATAAAATTTGTTTAATAAAATAAAACTGACTTACATTTTTGTTCAATTTCTGCATCATCGAGGAGGAGGGACACAACTTCCTTGTGCTGTTTCAATGACTCAGACTTGAAATTTCCTCCACTAATTACAACTCTCTGAATCTGAATATTTGGGAAGAGAAAAGAAAAAAAGATTTGAGCATTGACAAACTAAGACAAAAGCATTCAAATCATATATATATATATATATGGATTATCTCTTCACTCCTTACCCACAAAGGGTGAGAGATCCCCAAAAATTTTACTCCTTGTGATTTTTTCTTTTTGTGTGTGACACTGCACTCTCTATCCCAACTGTTCTTCATTACTATATATATATNCCAATACATTTTTGCAAATATTACTTAAATTAAATAATACAATATCAGAGAGTGAAAAGATACCACTCAGCTTCTCTTGGGTAAATATATTTCCTTTGTATAAGAAAGATGATTTAAATAATGTTAAAAATTATAAAGGGGAATCATTTATTGATTTCATAACTAAAATATTCTCAACATTAATTCTGAGAAGAATAGAAGCTTAAATTGAAAAAAAGTAATATATTTACCAAATTACAAGCAGGCTTTAGTAAAAATGAATGAATATCATTGAAATAAAATTAAAAAAAGAAAAAAAAAGAAGCAAAGTTATTGCTTTTTTTCATCCCCTGTAAACCACTTGTGTTCTATCACATTGACAATTTTGTATTTCCAACAAAATTGTCAATGTAATAGAAGAAATGAGCTAAACACTGAATCAGAAATTTGGTTAAAGGACAAAATTTTTACTTATATTGGTTAACAGGTCGGTATACAACCAAGATGTTCTTAGTGCACTTCTATTTACTTGAATAACCAAATTTTGTTGGAAGTGTAATCAAAGTGAATAATATCAGAATGCCTTGCCTACTATTTTCAGATGACATTATCTTCTTGATTTAAAATTTGGAATCATTACAAAACATGACAGATAAATTAGCTGAGTATCGTGACACATGGAATCTTAACAGAAAATATACAGAAATCTAAAATAATAGTTTTCTACAATGGAGGAGGACCCTCAAAGAAGTAACTATGAAATTCAAAGAATCATCCAAATAAAGTGGTAAGAGAATGTAAGTATTTGGAAATATTATTAGCCTCATCCATATCTCTGAGTAAACAATTTGAACATAAACTTTCTGTAATTTATGGTGTTATTGTACACGAAAAATATTTATTATGAGGTAAGAGGTTCTAATATCATGAAAATTCCAAGTGTTTGATAGTGTCATGAGGTTAAACTTTGTCATGGTGCATAAATCTGAGGAGGAAAATTTCAAAATAGAGTAGAACAATTCCAGCGAAGTTTCATAAGATGCTAATTGAAAATACAACCAAATAATAAATAAATGAATTTAATTTATATTTATAGTTTAAAACAATAAATTTTTCTTGCTTGAATAAACAAAAATAGTTAATTTTCTAAGAAATATCATGTATTATTTTTTTAAATATTTTATTTTAAACTTGGTTCATTTTTAACTTTATTTATACAACATAGATCATATGACTAGAGTATCGCCTTAAAAATAATTTAACAGAATTTTGATCACAATTATAATATTTCACTCCGTTACTCATTTTAATCTTGGATTATATCAAGATTCAAACCCAAAACAAATGTTTTAATTAGACAAAAATGATAAAATAAAGATTTTTAATTAAGAGACTATCCAAATTATCCAGGCCAGTTTTTCATACAAAAAAAAGGCTGACAGGGAATTAAGAAAAATATTAGTTACTAAAATAACTAATTAAAGTTCATCATTGTCAACTAATGTAATATTATGTATACATGCACATACACACTCACCACACATTCACACATAAACTCATAAGATCAGTTTCCTAACTTCCTGACCATAATTTATATCATGCCCATAACTGATATGTTCTTTACTCTATTTTGGTTATATCACTTCATGTAATTCAAAATATTAAACATTATTGGCTTACAGTGTCTGCAGCAGTCAGGTTGATTCCAAGTCCTCCAGCTCTTGTACTCAATAAGAACACAAATATGTCTTCCCTGAAGAGAAAATTTTTTTACATAAGATCATTATTATCATATTTAATGATATAGAGTTTTAATTTGTAAGTAAACAATTACACTTTTAATTGGAATAATGATAGAAGATTATGTTTAGATGTAAATGAAGATCTGAAAGTGAAGATGTGTTGAAAAAAATTCTCAAAATTTTGGACTATCACCTAAAAACCTAAAAATAACACAAGACGCAATGTGATATAAAAGAGAAAATTTGTCAATAAACAGACCAGAATTTGACAAATAACATCACTTTTATCTCAAAATGTGTATGGGCTGTAGAATAAAATTAAAAATACTGATTTTATTTATTACTTCACATTATTTATTTTTTCAAATGGAGAGTTTTTTGACCGTAGATATTAATATTAGATGTTTTTTTGTTGGGGTTCGGTCAAGGTAGATCCAAAAAATACAAACTTAAAAAAAATGTATTTTGTTTAAATTATCTGCTAACGTTTCAGCTTACATTGTAAGCCATCTTCAGGGCTATCATGAGGACGAGAGGGGACGTCCTGTCCCTAAGTTAAAACATCTAATAATTATTTATTTATGTGAAACCCGTACAATAGAAAAAAACATATCTAAGTATGAACTTTGTTCAACAATGTTTAAAGGGTTAGTGCTTAGTGCAAAAACTAAAGTGGGCAAAGAAAGATGACAGGAACTATAAAACAAAATTAAATTGTCTATCAGAAGCGACAGTAACCTTTATTGATAAGCCATCACTGGAGGCTATACTGGAGACTGTTTATCAATGGATAAAAGAAACTTTGCATAGAGGTAGGAATACCTATTACTCCAGCAGTCTTATAAATTGTTAAAACTATTTAAAAGAAATAATTCTGATATTGTAAAGAATCTACATTTGTCAGCAAATAAAAAGTTCAAAGGACTTTAATAAATAACGCAATAGCTGTTTTGCTGACCATGAAAAATTTAAATCTGTAAATAACTCTAAAAGATTTTTGGACATTAACTACTAGTCGGTTGCACATTTCTTTATAGTTATTCTATTAAAGAAGAAGAAGGGGTCAGTCATTTTTGGCATGTGTATGAAATTCAAGCAGCTCTGTTTCATATGCTATTGATTGTGAATAAATAAATGGTCCAGTCTTTTCAGATTGAAGAATTAAAAGAAGTTCTAGAAAATCTGAAAAACAACAAAGATTAGAGCTCATGGATAGGATTCCATGTGGATTCTATAAAAATGGTCCCAATACATTTTTGCAAATATTACTTAAATTAAATAATACAATATCAGAGAGTGAAAAGATACCACTCAGCTTCTCTTGGGTAAATATATTTCCTTTGTATAAGAAAGATGATTTAAATAATGTTAAAAATTATAAAGGGGAATCATTTATTGATTTCATAACTAAAATATTCTCAACATTAATTCTGAGAAGAATAGAAGCTTAAATTGAAAAAAAGTAATATATTTACCAAATTACAAGCAGGCTTTAGTAAAAATGAATGAATATCATTGAAATAAAATTAAAAAAAGAAAAAAAAAGAAGCAAAGTTATTGCTTTTTTTCATCCCCTGTAAACCACTTGTGTTCTATCACATTGACAATTTTGTATTTCCAACAAAATTGTCAATGTAATAGAAGAAATGAGCTAAACACTGAATCAGAAATTTGGTTAAAGGACAAAATTTTTACTTATATTGGTTAACAGGTCGGTATACAACCAAGATGTTCTTAGTGCACTTCTATTTACTTGAATAACCAAATTTTGTTGGAAGTGTAATCAAAGTGAATAATATCAGAATGCCTTGCCTACTATTTTCAGATGACATTATCTTCTTGATTTAAAATTTGGAATCATTACAAAACATGACAGATAAATTAGCTGAGTATCGTGACACATGGAATCTTAACAGAAAATATACAGAAATCTAAAATAATAGTTTTCTACAATGGAGGAGGACCCTCAAAGAAGTAACTATGAAATTCAAAGAATCATCCAAATAAAGTGGTAAGAGAATGTAAGTATTTGGAAATATTATTAGCCTCATCCATATCTCTGAGTAAACAATTTGAACATAAACTTTCTGTAATTTATGGTGTTATTGTACACGAAAAATATTTATTATGAGGTAAGAGGTTCTAATATCATGAAAATTCCAAGTGTTTGATAGTGTCATGAGGTTAAACTTTGTCATGGTGCATAAATCTGAGGAGGAAAATTTCAAAATAGAGTAGAACAATTCCAGCGAAGTTTCATAAGATGCCTTTTTGTTTACAAACAGGTACACCTAATTATACTCTGAATATTGAAACTAAAACAACTTCACTGATTCTGCATTCCTCAAACTGCATTTCAAGTATATTCTCAAATGTTCTAAACTTACCGAATTATAGACAAACAAAGCTACTAGCTTTAAGAGCCATCTCTATGAAAATATTTTGGTTTATGAATAACAGGAAATTTGTTTCAAGTCTGGTACGACAGTACAAAATTTTCTGGAGACTCCAGTAGAACTACAGAAGCAAGCTATTGTTGAATTCCAACTATAACTATTCTCGAAATTCAAGAAAAAGAGAAATATCTCGAACTCATAATGCACAATATTACTTGCTTTATTTGAGGTTTGACAATGTAAAATTGTCTTACCTAGATTATAACAACAGACTTCAGATGATTAGGATGATCATGTAGACACTCAACCTAAATAAGAAGCCCGAGATCATGGATGATCCTGTGAACTGTTCACTTTGCAACCTGAGTGACCTTGAATATGTATTTCATTTTATTGAATGGAGTTTGTTCATATTTCTTGTTTTGGAGAAGAATCGTCCAGCAAGAAATGAAACAATCTCATTCTTAAATAATAAAGATTATTTTAAACTATATAAATATAAAACAAAGGCAATGATATATAGAGTGGATTATTGTTAATTTATAAAGTTTCAAGCTTTATTTTGTAGATTATTTTTGGGATTACTATTTTGTAAATTTTGATAATAATTTTTTCTTTATTACTTATTTGTTGAATGGATAAATAAATTCAGCTTATAATTATTATATGAAATAATTTTGTAATATTTTATAAGATGGAGATAGTAATAACTTTCTACAACTTTATCCTCTATACATTATTTCCAAACAAATATAATAATGGATAAACGTACACAATTAAATTTTAGTGATTGAAAAACCTTTACACCTCACGTCCCAAGATTTCTCACATCAAAAATTTCATAGAATATTTAAAAAAATGCAATATAATACCTGTTAATAAATAGTTACATTGACTTAGATAAAATATTTGTCTCTAAGTAGAACAAAGTATTTGTATTATTTATGTGTTATTAAACATAACTTTTTGTATTCTCAAACTTATTCTAATTGGTTCAAATTTACTTGAAAGTAGCTAAAAACATTTCAAATAAATTTCTCATAACTAAAATGGCAAAACTAAGTCAATAAGAGTAATAGTTTGGCTGCTAGGGAAATTTTAGACTTTTAACTCATTTATCAGTCTTCAAGATGTTCAATAAAGTTCATATTTCAACATGGTCATGGCTTTGAAGAACCACAAATAAAATTAAGAAATTATCATTTTTACCTGGTTTGAAAATCAGCAACCATATCCCTCCTTTCTGAGATTTTAGAGGAACCATCTAATCTCATAAATGTGTGCTTTCGATAATACATATATTCCTGTAAACAAAACAAAACAAGCAATAAATTTTGAATCATTAAAAGAAAAAAATAATTTAATAAACAAAAAAGTACACAGATATAGCAGTAGGGCAAACTGTCTTGATCTATCCTACTTTATTTATAGAAAGAAATGAAAATTGCTTAAATATTTATTAACTGAAAATAAACTAGAATGTTGACTTAGGGAATGTAGGGTGCATGGGACAACAGACAACCAAAGGCTATATAATTAGATTCAGGATTATGGAAAATAGAGAATTTTATTAAGATGATGTTGCCCCCATGAAAAGTGCCACCTGGGTGATTGGTCCTGTATTTTTTCAAACCTTTTAAATGGGATGTATGAATAAATATCTCAAGTGAGTTTCTGTTTTGCTCTCTTTATCTCAAGAGAGCAATGTCTTTGTTTCGTTCTTTCAGTTCCAGATTTTTTTGTGTGTAAATACAGTTTTTCTTGTTTCTTGTAAGTCCAAAAGGATTTTAAAAATGAATTAGGGATAGTTAAATCATGGTTAAATTTTAAACAATTAATGAGAGGGATAAAAAAACCACAACCAAATTAAATATTTGTAAAGAAAAAATTAAATAAAGTAAATGACGAGAGTCGACAAAATGTATGACAATGTCAGCTCCTTCGAGTTTAAGACGAAGTTCTTGTCTTTCTCGTAGGTTAGGCTCTCGCCAATGTAGAGGGAATTGAATGAGATACCTGGCGCGTCCTGGTAGCACAATTGGCAAGTGCACCGGCCCGGATAGCAGGAGATCCAGGTTCGATTCCTGGCTGGGACAGTTAGATTTTTTATTCTATTCCCTCTCATTAATTGTTTAAAATTTA
This sequence comes from Oncopeltus fasciatus, assembly GCA_000696205.2. Taxonomy (NCBI): domain Eukaryota; kingdom Metazoa; phylum Arthropoda; class Insecta; order Hemiptera; family Lygaeidae; genus Oncopeltus; species Oncopeltus fasciatus. The sequence goes on from KZ809637.1 coordinate 26,130, forward strand.
CGTGGCACAAAAAAACCAAAACCAAATTAAATATTTGTAAAGAAAAAATTAAATAAAGTAAATGTCGAGAGTCGACAAAATGTATGACAATGTCAGCTCCTTCGAGTTTAAGACGAAGTTCTTGTCTTTCTCGTAGGTTAGGCTCTCGCCATGTAGAGGGAATTGAATGAGATACCTGGCGCGTCCTGGTAGCACAAGTGGCAAGTGCACCATCCCGGATAGCAGGAGATCCAGGTTCGGTTCCTGGCTGGGACAGTTAGATTTTTTATTTTATTCCCTCTCATTAATTGGTTAAAGATTATAATATTTTGAAGACAATTACATCATAAAAGTTAAACTGAATAAAATCAAAAGAGTAGTTTGATTAACAGACATAACAGAGAATGCAATATGAAATACAATTATGAAGAGAAAGTTTACCTCTAATAAGTCTATCATGCGAGTCATCTGTGAGTAGATAAGAGCTCGGTGTCCCTGCTCTTTTAATCGAGTGAGAAGAGAATCAAGTACATACAACTTTCCAGCATCTGTTACTAGTGTCTGTTTATCTGGAAAGAAAGATTTTTATACTAATATTTTTATATGAGAAGTAGTCATTTTAAAAATATACAATTAAAGGTATAGGAGATTTTACAGTTAAGCAAAATAAATAACTACAACAACTGCACTGATATAATTAGATAAATGTAGACTTTCAAATAAATATTTTCTTCAAGTACCCAAATGAGACCAAAATTGAAAATACATCTCAAAGTTTCTAGCTTTTCTTCATCAAATTTAACATGTATTATTTAAATTGGAAAATATGGAAAGAATTTATTAATGACAATCAGACTAACAGACCAAATGGAACGGAGCTTATTAAAGATAATGTCAAGAGTGATCAAAAATATTTCTTTTTATATTTATATTTCTTTTAACAAAATTTTTTATAGTTCTAGAAGCCAAGTTACATAGAATTGATGCTGAAGAGGGTAATACTAGCAATGCTGTAAAGAAGCTATCATTGATTTAGCTGTAGAGGTTGTATAAAAAACAAAGCATCTGAAATTTACCAAATTGTATAAATTTTTCTGCAGTAATAATATCATTAAAATTGATAATCTTAATACAAAATAAAATCTTGTTTCCCGATATTTTTTTTTCGAATCAAAAGCTGATTCTCAGTTATTAACTCATAGATTGAAACACAAAATGATATAAGATATAATAGCCTCACCAGGTATGATAATATTGGACCAGCCAGAAGATGGAGGAAGAGAGAGGAGACCTGATGCAGGCTGGAAAGTGAACCCCTGAAATCGTGGCTGTTCATCAGGACACAACCCATGCCACACCACCCTCCACCAACTCTCAGTCTTATCCTCCCCCCAAAGCCTGGCACTTGTCCATGCCCAACGTCGTTTACAACTGTACAGCCGCCTGCTCTTCTTTACCTCTACCTAGGAATAGACAAGGAAAATATGTGTCAGAAATATTGATTTTATTCCTTAATGCCTAAATCAATAGTGCCCAGAATTTTAAAAAATGGATAAGAGATATAAGTAGTTACTTGCTGATATTCAACATAAAGTATCAAATTACCTCTAGATTCTACTTCCTCAATTTATTTATTATTATTGCTATTTTTCTCTTTCCTAGTTGAAACACATTAAAAAAGTTCTTAATATAATAATTTCATAAAATTTGTACAGTATCTTAAATGGCAATACCCCAATTATAATGTTGCCTCATACAGGTAAGGAAGGTAAACTATAATCATTAATAAGAAAAGACTTACTTTGAGAGTTGGAGAGTAGAGAAATGATGGAAGGAAGACAGGCTGACAATGAAGGATGACCGGCTTTCGTGGGATATGGCGGAAAGGAGGAAGTAATTTACTTTCATTATTCTTTCCCTCAGTCACCAGTTCAGCCTGCACAAACATAAATAATATGAATTAATTAATTAGTTTTACAAGAAGTGAAAATCTAGTCTATCACTAATTGTACTTAGGTGGTATGTCATATTGTTATCACTCACTTCTATTTATTTTATTTTTATCTGAATCTATACATTCAACATATATAAAATAAATAAAAAACTGATTAACAAATGTTAATATAAATCTATTAATCTATCCAAAAGTTATTTATTATTAGTAATAACAATAAAACTTTATACAAGTTTCCTTATGAATCACCAAAGCTTAACTTCAGATCTTAAAAATAAATCTTAATATTGGATAAGATAGAATATGAAAATTTTTAACCAAGTGAAGTAGATTGAACTTGAAAATCAGGAAATTCACATATTACAGTAGGATTAAAGGAGACTAAAATAAGAACATTAAAAGTAATGTAATTTTTGGATGTCATTATTGGTTAAGTAGTCATAACACAAAAGCTTTGAAACAGAAATTAATAAATGTTTGTTTAGTTAAAGTAACTGAGAAACCAATTGAATAAAAAGTTTGACCAATTGAGTAAAAGCATATCATGGAAGTTTTGCATATGACTAGCTATTGGGGCAGCTATGTTATACCTATAATGAAGAGATCAATCATACATTCATGAACTTCATTATTTGTGATACATTTAATATCGACCATAAACAATGAAATATATTTATTAATATGATCAGTTAACTCTTTCTAAAAATTAAGTCTACGTGAAAACATTATTTCTCTTAACTTCATATCATACAAATTTTAAGATTAAAGCATATATTTATTGAGTTAAGATTGTGAATTTGGCCCTTTGTCCACTCAAGAAAACACACAAAGAGTTATTTTATATAAAAATATAGAAAACCATCCAAACAAATTGCATTATCAAACATTTAATCAAACTTATTTCTTCTCAGGTAAATAATCTAAAGGGTTATTATTATTTCTACCACCAATGAATATAGAACTCTCATACCTTATACTCTCCGTCTTCATTGGTTTCTTGGTTCAGCCAACGGGAGATGGTGTACAGAAACCAATGAAGACGGAGAGTATAAGGTATGAGAGTCATTTCTTCTCATTTAAAAGAAAGAAATCCTACATTCAAAAAATATTAAGAGTATATATGAAAGATGAGTGTAAAATACTCCGCGTCAATCTGAATTTGAGTAGACACCACTCCAGATTTACGTTATGTTGAATGAACCTTCAATGTAATGAATCATTACATTATTTAGAGTAATGAATCATTATATTATTAAGTGTAATGAATCACTTCAGATTTTTCTTATTTTTGAGTAGAAAACATTTTGTATTATTTAAAATGCAATTGCACATTTTTTAAAAGACATAGTCAATCTAGTTTTTTAAAAATTACTTAGTGAATCTATAACATATTCATCAATGAAGAATTGAAATCCAATTTCAATAATTTCCAGTGTTGCGAGGATACTAGTCTGCATTTTTTATTCTATGAAATACCAGGAATTTTGCATTTTTTATTTTATTCCAGGTCTTTAATGATAAGCAAAAAAAAATCAGAAATTTAAAAACATTTGACTAACTCATATCATAAACAGGTCACTTTAAAGCATAATCCTACAACTTAAATAATATAAAATTACATTTAACAATTATTTTGTTCGATACATTTTTTCATAACACAAATAGTTATGAAGATATCAAGATTTTGCCTCCCTTTAAACTAACCCCCTTACCACTAGACTGATTTCAGCCTTTAATGAATTCATTAGCTTATAACTTTGAAAGTTGAGTGAGCCATCTTCTTTTTCAAATATAGAAATAAACTCAGTGTTTATAAATTATATTACAAGCATACTCTAAACAAACATACTTATTAAATATAAGAGGATATTTTTACAGGAAAATATACAGAAAATTAAAATAAATAAATAAACCTGAATTTTTGTTTTGGAGCGAATAATACGATGCTGAAGAGTTTCAGGCATAGAGGCATAGATTACTGTTGCATGAGTATAGATGCAGTCAGTAAATGAGGTGAAAGTAAGGTCTTTAGGGAAGGTCTTCTCTTTTATTTCTCCTATGAGTCTGGATGAGTTTCTCCCCTTTCTCCAGGCATATTTTCTCATCTTTATGAAGTCGTACCACCTGTAGAGGTACAACAAGTAGTAAAAAAACAAAAAAAAACATTATATATATATA
>KZ809637.1:35952-54106 GCA_000696205.2 Oncopeltus fasciatus
TTTTCCCCCCCCCCCCATCACCTCTATTACACAGATCTGAAATTTAGTCAAAATGTTAGCAACAAGGGAAACTTTTTTGGTTTACAAACTAGTCTTTTTTATCAACAAATTCACAGACTGAATCCCCAATCAATCCCACCTCATACTTAATTTAAACTTTAAATTATTGAATTAATAAGAATTTTTTCCAATTCTCATAAATGAGGGATTTTATTTCCCGAATAGTAAAAAGAAACCGAATTTTTTTTTTTCTCTCTTTCTTCTCTCTAGCTAAGTTTGCATCATTAACTAACTAGTCGTTATTGTAGCTTGTACATAGAACTTGAAGTGAGACTGATGAAAGTTTATTAAAATAAATAAAAACTAATATATCTTATAAGTTTAAATGAAAGTTAAGAATAAAATGTTTCACAAACTAACCTGTACAAGAAGCCAGCAAACATAAGTTTGCACAGTTCTCCAAATGACATACCAATCATCCTCAAAAATGTAAAAAATGAGCTACTGTCCACCCCACCTAGAATAATTTTAATTTTGAAGCAATTTTTATGAAACTTAAAAAAAAATGAAATTAGCAATATTTACATTAGCTATAGCATAAAAAAAGAAAAAGAAAAAAAAAAGAAAAGGGAAATGTACATTTATATAATTTTTATTGAAACTTTTGTGGAAGAATGGTAAGCTGGACTTCCCAATGTGGCTGAATAGTATCAAAGGATTCCCTTAGCTTAAAAGTATACTAATATAAAACATGATTGGAGACAATTTCCCTAAGTCACACTGGTTATTCAAGCACAAGTGCTTCATCCAATCCTGGTAATCACTTCACAGTTACGAGCACAATCTATAGGTGAAATTTCACAAAAATCAGTTTAATACTTTTCGGTTTGCAATTTATATAATTTTACTGGAGGAGGTTAGCTATGAATCAAATAATAAATGGTAAAACAATTTTCTTAATACTCCCTCTTTAATTCAAACCATTTCTTTATAGGGCATCTGTTGGAGTTACAACTAAAACAAAAAACTATAGGAACAAAATTTAAAGCTCAATGAATTTGCCAAAATAACTGATAAACTATAATTTGACTGCTAGAGAAATTGTAAACATTTTTACTTACAATTTCTCTAATTCATATTGTAATATATGATGAATATAGCACTCATAAAATCAAGAAAATCATCAGAACAAACAGAACCTAAATCCATAATTTATTCAAAATCAATTCTCCCATTTTACGAGGAATTTTGAGCATGACGCAAAGTACTGATAAGATTTGCAATGAATATAATGATTGAAATCAAAATATTTAGAAGCATAATTATTGATTTATATATTACCACAAAAATTAGTACTTTAGAATAGATAACTGAAATATTTGTAGTTAGAGTTTGCTGATTTTAAGGCAGCTAATCAAGTTTCTGTTGTATTTAGACAAGCACTAAAAGATGAGATTTTTGAGGTGATCAGAAATGATATCAGTAGTAGCCATGACCTCTCTCTCTCTACTAGTTCTTAACATTGAAAGCCTGACTTCTATATGAAAGGAGTTTGAAAATTAGCCAGAACTTTGATCAATGGAGATCTCCCTAGGAGTAGATCGAGTCAAGCATTGAAAAATTAATGCCTAAATTCTACTAAGGCTTCACTTTAAAGAAAATTCCTTTCTCATAGACCAACCAACAAATCTCCCTTATCAAACCCTCACCAGTTTCATTATTTAAATTGCAAATTAATTGATAATTTAAAAAGGATTTTAGGCAACCTGTAGATGTAGCAAATTACTTCATCAGTCATCAGTGATGAGTTGTGTGACACATATTCTGAACTTATTTAATTTACTCTTAAACATAAATTAATTATTCTGCTTAACATAAATAGACATATTTTATTATAATCCTACTGGTTATCAATTATAATATTGAAAGCTAAATGAATTTTCTTTTTTTGTTATACTATTATTTATATTTCATTCCAAAACCTAAAAGTACATTAATTCTAAATTAGAAATAAATAGAGTAATTTAGTGCTTTAATTCATACTATTAAGCCGAAGGAAATTGGGAGAAACGACGGTGCCTATATTTACCCTTGGATGACTGTGCCATTATAACAATATGATCACACAGATATTGTTTTACTTTTGTTCTCTTTTTTCTTTTTCTTTTTTTTTTTACTTTTTTTTTCTCTAACTTCCCAGCTACACTTGAAAAATTGCCACAAAATATGGATAACAGTTTTGGCAATATCGTTTCTCACAATAATTCGTACTCCTGAGAAACAATTTAATTATTAGGGAAATACCCGTATAATTCATCCAATGAGCAGGTAAGTAGATATATCCTTATATATCATCCAGTTACTTCTTTTCTTATGATTCAATTTAAATGGATGTCCACAAGCTCTGAAGGCACAATAATTATTTACTATGCATGAATGTATACTTGATTTCTTTCCCTAAGATTACCAGAATTTATAATTAAAAATTATGAAATAAAATACTGAGTAAGTAATTATAAGGAAAATGTCTGATTTTCCCTATAAGAAGTGTGTTACAACACGCTTAACTTAAATTTTCATCAAGTAGGATGGATCACATCCAAATTAAGATCTGTGATGTTCTGGAAGTATTAATAATTTATAATTAACTATAAATAAAGAATTCATTAATAATTTGACTTTTTATTTCATTTATAGGATTTTTTCATTTTCAGTTATATTGGTACTTAGGTAAATAATCTAAAGTGTTATTATTTCTACCANAACAAGTCCTGGTAGTATAACTGGAAAGTACACCGGCCCGGACAGCAGGAGATCCAGGTTCGATTCCTGGCTGGGACAGATAGTTTTTTATTTTCTATTCCCTCTCAATAATTGTTTCTAATACCTTCTATTCTCCGTCTACATTGGTTTCTGCAAACTTCTCAAACTATCTGAGATAGTTTGCAGAAACCAATGAAGACGGAGAATAGAAGGTATGAGATATTGGTACTTCATCACTGAATTTATTCTCCCAAGCAAACCACCATAATTTTTTTAAATTCTTTATCATAATTTTTTATTTATTAGTTTAATGAATCATCCTCCATTTTAACTTCAAACCCAGAAAATTGAATATTCATCCTTTTAAATTTCTATAGTAATTTGTAAATGGAGTATGCATGCTGTTGAAATTTTGAGAAGAATAAAAATGCTAATCTAATTTCTTCAAAAATATCATATAAGCAGCATATATCTGATAGAATATTATTTTATATTCTAATAAATTGATCGAATATATTTTTATTGAATTATAATTTATTTAAGTTAGATAAATTCATTTTATGAGAAAGCATATTTCTTATGATTATTTTATAAGATGAAGATATTGGTAGAGATTCCTCACTAGCTTGTAGTATATTTTTTTAATGGAAATGTTATAATATTTAACAATTATTAATCAGGATAAGAAAAGTTTTATTAGAATTTTGAATTTTTCAGTTTTTTTTTAAATATTTGGCAAGACAAAATGAAATTATTTATTTTGTCCTTTAAACATTCCCTAGAGGGTTTGGACACCTACAAAATATGTTCTTAAACCCAAAATAAATTCTTAAAGTCAAATGACACTTAAGATCTATCTTTTAATTTATAAAAGTATATATAAAGATATTTAACAAAGACTTGTTTAAGTCTTATCTCTAGGAATGGTCTAGTCTCAGCATTCCTCAGATTTCAAGTAGATAAAAATACAACTTATCTTCATTCAATGATAAGCAATGAAAACCACTATTTCTACCTTCAGAAGCTGAATGAGATAAATATAAAATAAAACTATAGGTAAGTAGTACTAGCTTCAATGACCAAGGAGATATAAATTTCCCTAGCCAAAGGACAATTATCTTTTTGTTCTTATAGATATTATCATTAAATTAATAATACAGAGAGAACCATTAAATGTAATTTCATTGCATCTATCATTTTATATTTTTATTTTTACACATAACAGTGTTATGTTTTGTTGTTGTTTTGACTTATGTATTTAAACAACAAAGACTATTTATCCCTCTATTAAATACAAAGGACATATTAACCTAATATGCTCACAGAAGATTGGGAAATCCCTGACCAATGATGTAGTGTAGACAGTGTGTCACTAGTGAATTATGGAACATATCATACAACTTAAAATTTTCAGTGTTTTAATGGATCAATTTGAATTTATAGAAATACAAATTCAAATCAGTATCTACAGAGATATTAGCTAAGGAAAATACTTACCAAATAGTGACCAATATGAGTGGTGGGGGCTGAAAGGTGAAAGAAGATTGAAAAGAAGGTGATGGCGACTGGCAGAAAACAAAGTGTCAGTTAACAGTCCTGGGACAGCCAAGTCCTCAATACTCCAAGCTAGAGGAGACCGTGGCTCTCGTCTCTCGAATAGTTCTGGATGATTGCAAACCTGTGGGTAAAAACATATTATGTCAATCACCACATAAATTAATCTGTTTCTAATGAATAAAATATTTTAAAAATAGGATATGAATCTGTGATCTTTCTTAATAAATTTAGAATTGCCTAATATATAATAATAAAATTTATATCTGTAAGGTTAGTAATAGTAGAGCTCAGGAAGTATCTCCAATAAAAGACTTTAGTACTAAGTATTAAAATAGAGTGTACTTTCAAAAATTTTAAAAACTTCCGAATCAAAAAGACTGGCAGATCACGAAAAATATAATCAATCAATGTTCAAAAAGTTGTAAGAACCTGAACTGTATAACAACTATTTAAATTTAGGGTGCAACAATAACCAACTAGGCCCACAATCAATAAATTCAAAGTATATTGTTTCAAGTGATATAACTTGAAGGCAGGAAGGAGATAATTAACCCTGTGATGAATAAGTACATCAATAGTTGAAGATCAGTCTGAAAGGACTTTAGAAAAACATTCTTCAAAGAAAAAATTCACAAGAATTTATTCTTCAAGGTAAATGTTTCCTATACTATTATTGGTTTGGCTAGTCAGACCTTTCCTGCCATGGACTGAAGCTGAAACATTGGCATTAAAGAAACTTTTATCTTTTTTAAACTCCTTTCTGACTGAGCCTAAAGTATTGCTGTACTGATATAATTTTAAAATCAGTATCTGACATATTATAAAATATATATGATTCACAAAACATATTCAAAACATAAGGAACAATGTGAAACTACAAATCAAAATACAGTCAAGTTCAAATTTCTCAGAATTTAATTTCCTGACACTCCAGTTGCTATGCTTTTATGCAGGTATGCTATAAGTAATATTTTTTTTAAATCATATATTTGACACACCATATTAAAACAAATATAACAATAGATTTCACACAGATTCAACAAATGAGTTTTTATTAAAATATTGATATTTTTAATTTGAATACAGTTTTCTAATTAAATTGCTTAGTAAAATATCATAAAACTAGAAAAATAAGTTCCCACTATAAGCTAATAATGGCATAAAAGTTCTAAATAAAACCAGGTAAATTAGTAATTTGATGCAGCACAGCAGAATTTTCCTCAAAACATATAAGAATAGAGTTAATCAAATTAATGATACTTTCTTCAAACTTACACATGTGATGTAATGGTTAATATTAGCAAAATATTACATGTAAGCAAGTTTCAACAAAATAACATGGATGACATGTTAGGTTAACAAATGTCATACTATTCCATTTGGCAAAGTTATAAGATTTCCAAAATTCCTACTGGGAAAAGAACTTCACTAATTTCTTTTCCGAAAAGAGAGCTTCTAAAATTAAAAGAAAAAGTAGGATACATTCTGTCAATCTTTTAAAGTAATCTGATAAGGTTTTATCACTAAATGAGTTTTTTTTTTTTTTTTTTATAGAGATAGTAATGATTATTTCACGTAGAATTATAAAAGGTAGGACCTTTTACCTTTCTAAACTGCATAACGAGGTTCATCAAATTAGAGGTAATACTTTGAGCAGACTGATATGAGGATCCTGATGACTGTAAAAGGTCTTCTATACGGATTTTTTTCTTCACAGCTGCCAAGAAAAATATAAATCATTATTAATATAAATTAAGTCAATAATTATAAATATATTTGTTTTTCTAGTAAATATAAATATATTTTTCAAAGATGGGAGAAAAAAAATGAATAATGGTCACAACTTCCACTGTTGGAATAATTTATTTTCAACAACAAAGAGCTCTTTCAAGGCATTCTCTCGGATCTCAGTCTATACTAGGTACTTACTCTAGTACAGCTGAGAGGGTGCACCTCAACCAACTTAAGCCTAAAGCCACTTTAGGCCTTGAAAGCCCTCTTTGTTGTTAAAAATCAATTATTTGAACAGTGGAAGTTGTAACCATTTTTCATTTTTTCCACCCATCTTTATATTTAACTTCCAAAGTCAGCTTTATACAGATGCATGAAATATATTCTTCAAGCTACAATTTTTTTTTTCAAACTATATAATACTTTAGAATCCATTTTTAAAATCCATAAAAATAACAGAATACTAGAATTATTCAGTAAAATTTTAATTTATTAGTCACTATTCACAAAGATATTATAAAATTTTTATAAGCAAACCGCATTTTTCATATTAAAAAAAATAATATAACTGGCAAATTAATAATATTAAAGATATTTTAAAAACCAAATCTAGACATTAGATTTTAATAATACATAGAACAGGAAGCATAAGATAATTATAAAAAAGATATGATCTGATAATTTTTTTTTCCCCATCCTTATACATTCACAATAAGAAAGATTCACAGAGCATTTCAAAGCTAACTTCAACTTCAAATTATTATTACAAAGCATTAACAGTAACAAATAAATGGAAATAATGTAAAAGCTAGAACTCTATACCTTTTCAGAAGAAGTCTGACTTTAACTTAATAATGCAGTAAGTATTTGTCTAATTTTAATTACAGACTAAAATATGTACAGAAGACAAAATAGGAATTTTGTAAATTATAAGTAAATTAAAATCTATACAAAAAATAAATTACCTGAATACAACATCTTTTGTCTGGTAGTTAAAGGACAATAGACCATGATTTCAATCTTATCTGACAGCTCGTTTTCAACATCAGTCTTAACTCTTCTTAACATGAATGGCTTCAAAATCATGTGTAACCTTGATAAATGTTCTAAAAAATATCAGTAATAATCATTTTATTATTTAAAAAAATACATGTTCCACAATGTGTATACAATATCTTGTAAATTCAGCATGGCTTAGCTTAGTCTGAATTGTTTCCCCCCATCTGTTCATATTGCCAGGCATTCTAAAATAAATAAAAATAAGTTTTTATTTAAGTTTGAACAGTTTGAACAAAAAAATTTTTTTTAAATATTCTTGTCATAGAGACAAATGTATAATAATTTAATTAAAAATAAATATTCTGAAATAAAATGTGAAATTAAAAAAAAAAGTTCTAAAAGTAACAAGCAAAACTGAATGTGGAATATACATCAAACCTGATAAAACAATCTGATTTGTGAATCTATCCGAAAATATTGAAGGAAATAATTTTACAGCATCCGAAATGTGAACACTACATAAAATAACTCTCACAAAGTGAATAATAAATAAAATAAATCAGACCAAAATATCAGTTTAATTTTGAAAAAGTGGAAGAAAATAAAGAAAAAAGAAATACCGCAAATTATACCAGAATAGTTGATTTTCTAAAATATTTAATAATCTATTTTTATAAGAAGTTTTTGATGATTTGTTCAATTCAAGACTATTCCCTTCCAACTGGCACTTTTATTTTCTTGGGAATATCTTCCAAACTATCTCCTTTCCAGCATCCTCCAGCATCTTTGTTTTTATCACAATTTAAAATATTAAAACTGGTTCCTACCTTACCTGATCCCATCATTTCTAAACTCTACTTCTTTCCACAGATTTGCATCCTGTGACCATTTTTTCATAATAGAACATCCTCTTTCTGGAATTCTCTGCCTCTGATTAACTGGCATTAATCTTCTCTGTATACCATCCAATTACACCTGTTTGATCACCTCCTGTCTAAAATGCAAATGCAATCTATCTATGGCCATCCAGATACAATACTAGACACATTTCTCCCTCTTTATTCAGAAATTGATTAAAATTATTTGAATAAAGTGAATTCATAATCATCTAAAGATAAAGGACAATTATGCAAACAAAAAATATAGGGATTAATGGGAAGTAAAAGTCAATTTTCAGGATTTGTGAAGTCAAGTCTTCATAATGGAACTTTTGTCAAGCTATAGTACCATTCCTAATGCTTGGCATCTCCTTACAAGATTATCCATCCCAATGTCCATTATCAAAATTCTTGTAGCACTTCTCAGGTTATTTACTCTTTGATCTGTCAATACTCTGTGTATTTACAGCAGATGGTGATAGGCTAATGAGTAGAGCCAGGGTTTTGTGATGAATTAGTACTATCTTCCCTATAAACACCTGATCACAGTGAGAAGAGGATAAAGCCTGCTAGCCTTAAGGTAGTTGCCCTATAGTAGAAGAATGGGCTACCCTTAAATCCCATAAGAGCACTGCCTAGGAATTATTTGTCCCATAAACTGATATTTCCCACATTTAATGATGAGATACCCGGAGTGACCACTTTGGATATAGAGAAGCCCTCCTTCGTGGCCTTAAATGGATAGAGACACAAATCTGCATGTTAATAGCTCCAATTTCATTAAGTGAGAATAATTTCATTAAGAGGCTACTGAAACAGATACTACTACCTCCTAACTAGGAAGCTCTTAGTTATATTATTATGCTAATCAATTTGACAAGGAAAAAAAAGGAGAATAACATGTCCAGTTTCAGTCATGAAAATGTGAATTAAGGGAAATCACCTGTCATCTTTATGATCTTCAGGGCAAAGATGGCTTACAATGTAATCTGAAACGGCAGATAATTTTATAAAATACTCTTTCTTTAAATTTGTATTTTTTTGGACCTACCTTGACCGAATCACAACAAAAAATAACTATTAGAGAAGAATAACATTCATAGATTTCAAAGTTGCACAACTCTATGAAGAAAAATGATTACCATGGTAAAGATAAATGATCATTTTGACTTCTATAAAGAAAGCTTATAAGAGGCACTTTTGCCCAAGAGACAGTATAACCTGTCACAAACTTTGGAAATCTTCATGATGAGAAAGATAAAGAGATAATGGAAGGCTTTATCAAGGATTAACTGCCATTCTGAGAATCACAACCTGAAATGGAACCATGAGAGAAATCAGGAAGTCTCATAATGACACTTGACATACTAGGAGAACTGCCTGAACTGCTAAATGAAGTATTTCATAAAATCAAAGTGAACTGTATATAACTTTATAACAACATTGTTTCCAATGTCAAAAGTTGGGACAAACTATAGTGAAATATCGAGCTAAAAAAGGTAATTGAGAAGGTGGATGTAACATATAGACAACTGTTCAACACCAACAATACTACGAGGGCGGGTCATTAAGTGCGTGACTTTTTTAATTTCCCGCCTTATAATTAGGTTGGCAACTCTGCTCCTGTCAACAAGTATCTATCAGGTGACTCCTGTAAAAGTTTGAACACGCTGGGTCTTTTAGTTTGTGTTTGACAGTCTTTAAAGACAAACAACTTCGTGAATTGTGGAGAAAATGGAGAAAAGTGAATTTCGTGTGCTCATCAAGCATTATTTTTTGCGGAAAAAAACCATCACTGAAACAAAGGCTAAGCTTGATAAATACTATAGGGAATCTGCACCATCGATATCAATGGTAAAAAAGTGGTTTACAGAATTTCGTTGTGGCCGTACAAGCACGATCGATGCCGAACGTTCTGAACGACCAGTAGAAGTCGCTACACCCGAAACAATTGAAAAAATTCACGATATGGTGTTGGCCGATCGGAGATTGAAAGTGAGGGAGATTGTGGAAGCCATAGGCATATCACATGGGTCAGTGGTTTCGATTTTGAATGATCACTTGGGTATAAAAAAGCTATCCGCAAGAAGGGTGCCGCGTTTGCTAACAATCGACCATAAACCCAATCGTGTGACAACTTCGATCGAATGTTTGGCGTTGTTCAAACGCAACAAGGACGAATTTTTGCGCCGATCTGTAACAGTGGACGGAACATGGATACACCACAACACGCCAGAGACCAAGCAGCAGTCAAAACAGTGGGTTTTGCCGGGTGAATCAGCGCCCAAGAAGGCCAAAGTGGGTTTGTCAGCCAATAAAGTCATGGCTACTGTTTTCTGGGATGCACGCGGTGTAATCCACATAGATTACCTTCAGAAGGGAAGAACAATCAATGGCGAATATTATACCAACTTATTGGACCGATTTAATGAGGATTTAAAGAAAAAACGACCGCATTTGGCCAAGAAAAAAGTTCTTTACCATCAAGACAATGCAAGAGTCCATATGTGTGTTGTTTCCATGGCAAAATTTCAAGAATTACGCTATGAATTGCTCCCTCATCCGCCGTATTCTCCGGATTTAGCCCCGAGTGACTATTTCTTGTTTCCGAACCTTAAGAAATGGCTTGGCGGAAAGAGATTTTATTCCAACGATGAAATCATCTCACAAACAAATACATATTTTTAGGAGCTCAAGAAATCTTATTTTTTGGAAGGGATAAAAAAATTGGAGAAACGTTGGACGAAGTGTATAGAGCTCAAAGGAGTCTATGTTGAAAAATAAAATTACTTTTTATCAAAAAACCTTTGTTTCATTTAAAAAGTCACGCACTTGTTGACCCGCCCTCGTACCATCCAATTTCACTCGTCATGTCACAATCTTGGACTCATTTTTGACCAACACCTTATTCGGAGACTCATGTTTCTCAGAATTCCCCAAAACATTTTAATTATTAAGTATATTTACTTCTCCAGTTCTCTACTTGACAACTTCTTATCTCTCATCAAGCTGCATAATGATTAAGTGTTATGCAATCGTTTCTCGAGGGATGTGAATCAAGAATGAAGCACCCCATCTACAGTTGCATTAGGTTTTTAATGGTACTCAGTTAAGATGCTAACTAATTATAATCCCAATTGAGAGGGCTATTCCCTTTCAACTGGCATCTTTATTTTCTTAGGAATATCTTCTTCCTAACTATCCCCTTTCACAAACCCTTTTACATATTTGATTTATTCCAATTTAAAATATTAAAATCCTTTTTACCATACCAGATCCCATTCCTCTGAACTTCACTTCTTTCCACAGATTTGCATCCTTTGACCAATCCTGTCTTCTAAACTTTAGCAAGTATATTTATTCATTTCATTACAAGATAGTACACATTTGATTATAAGAAATTTGAAAAAGAAAAATTTTAAAACTCACTCTCATCAATACTGGTTTTGTGTTCAGCATGGCTCTCAATGTCCTTGGAAAACCATTCATTAAACTCATCATGAGAATCAAACATAGATGGCATGATGAAATGGAGGAGAGCCCAGAGTTCAGCCATTGAGTTCTGAATGGGAGTCCCACTTAACAAGAGGCGGTTACGACAGTTGAATCCCAAAAGAAGCTTCCATCTCATACTAGCAACAGTTAAAATTGTAAAATATTAATAACTAAAAGGAAAGAGGAAAGAAAAAATTAGAAATATGAATGGAAAAAGTGGGGAAAGGAGTTCCCTCTTTTCCCCACTTTTTCCATTCATATTTCTAATTTTTTCTTTCCTCTTTCCCAACTTAAAAAGTTAAAACTTGTAACTTATGTTTTGAGTAAATAAGGTGTCAATTTAATGTTGTTTTTTTTATTCCTTCTTTTGAAAAAATGAAAAATAAATTAAATTCATAGATTTCAAAGTTGCACAACTCTATGAAGAAAAATGATTACCATGGTAAAGATAAATGATCATTTTGACTTCTATAAAGAAAGCTTATAAGAGGCACTTTTGCCCAAGAGACAGTATAACCTGTCACAAACTTTGGAANTTCTTTAGAATTTTGAAGTGTTGCAATCCTATTTAAAAAGTGGGACAGTTACTAATAGAAAAAACATTGAAACAGCTATAATTATACAGAAACACAGAAACACACTTGAGACCACCTTACATATTTGTTTTAACCTTTCAGTACAATCAAAAATCAAAAGCATTCTTTTACAGGAAAAATGGATAATAAATAAAGGTAATGAGAGATAATTATACATGTAATATATTTTAATAAATTCTAATATATCTTTAAATGCACAAATATATGCAATTCTAGGGGGGGGGGGGGAGAGGGGTAGAATTTCTTGCCAGATTAAGGGGATAGTTCTTAGCAAGTCTTTGAGATACAAAGTGAATAATAACCTTGGGGATTGGACTACATGAATTAGGATAACTTTTAATGCCTCTACACCATCTGACAGAATTTATTATATTTATTTTAAAAGGTCCCTGGCTGGTGCAGCTTCATGATATACACATCTGAGCATCAAAAAGTCTGACCCATTACTGTTCAGCTTACTTTTGTTTACACTGAGAATTTTTAAAAGATGATATGCCAATAAATAAGGAGGAGAGAACCTCGCAGGCCTGCTGGGCAAAGATGGAGTTTAAGGAGATGGACAGTGGCCCCCTACCCCACAAATTTATATGAACCATATGAACTCTACTCAAAATGAACCCACTCAACAAGGTAAACAAAATGTTCTCAACAATTATTCAGCATTCATCTATACATTCTAATAAAATATTTACCAAATCAATTAATTCTGCTCATAGACCATTTCAAACTATGATTATTTATTTAATTACTTTAAGATTATTTCATTTTCTTATCAATAGTTATTTGTTTACACTTATACAGTCCATAAGACCCTAAATATTTTGTTACCTAATCCTTAGAAACAGCCTACATATTACCTCATCAGGGTCAGGGCCATGTACAATAAAAAAAAAATAATACAAACATTTGGTCCAACCTGCCAAGGATATTTCTTATTAAATAACATATCACTTATTATTTCACCATCTAATTTTATTTCAATCTATCAACTCTGATCAATTACCTCTCAATTGCCTACCTAATATTCAATTGATTTATTTTTTCTACCATTTAAATTACATTCCCCATTGCTTGATTTCTATACTTTCTCTATTTCAATTGTTTATAATATTAAAAGTCCTTTTCAATTACAAATTCATTTTATTTATTTTAATGTTTATTATCTTGCTTACAGATTCAAAACTTCTTGTCCTCTCTCCCAACTTACATTAACAAAAAAAAAAAAAAAAAAAACTATTGATAGTTGTATTTGTTAATGTACTATTTTTACTGTTATCATTTAAGTTTGTGCACACATATTTTATTTTACATCAGCTATTACTGCACATTCAGTTAATTTAAATTTCTTATTTTCTCTTATTGAAATTATTTAGATAATTTTCAACTATAATCTAGGCAATCAGACTACTAAATCTAAATGTTTTATCTCTTTTGAATCACAAGTATCTCACTTACCATGTTCAAACATCTTTCTTCTTAGCAACTTGCCTAGATTAAAGGGCTATATATATATTTCTTTGCTTTAATTTTTATTTAAGATATTTATGCTTATTTAAATTAAGTAATAGCTTTTCTATTGAAAAGATTTATACCAACTTGTACCATAATCAATGCAGTCAAGTTAAATTATTTATACTTAAATTTTAATCATTATGTTTGCAAAACATTTTAATTCCTGTTACTCCTACTAACATAAATAAATTTAATTTATTCCAAATTTTAGTTAAATTTATTTTATTTCAAACACTCAATGTAACTAAATTAAACTCACTCGACATTTATATGGTCTACAAAACACAATTTATAAAGCATGAATATTTTATTATATTTATTTTAAAATTTCATTTCATGTGTTAAATATTCATATTATCAATCTTAAAATCGATTTCTTTTTTAATGACAGTTGTAAAAGAGAGATTTTTAATATCCAGGTGGTATATAATTACCATGTTTTATACACCAGGTGGTGTATAATCCCGGCACAGTCCAGTCCTTGGGCTAATTGACAAGAGGATCCAACCAATCAGTGACCAGCCACCTGACTACTCCAGAGACCAGCCGCCAGAACACAGGATCAACCAATGGGAAGGCAGACTTCGCCCAAGGACTGGACTGCGCCGGGATTATACACCACCTGGTGTATAAAACATGGTAATTATATACCACCTGGTGTATAAAACATGGTAATTATATACCACCTGGTGTATAAAACATGGTAATTATATACCACCTGGATATTAAAAATCTCTCTTTTACAACTCTCATTCTCTTTTCAGCCCTGAAGAAGCCATCACATGATGTGCGAAAGCTCGGCAAATAACACCAATTTGACACGGTCCAACCCGGAAGAAGAAACGGTAAATATTTATGCCATTTTAAATACTTTTGAAAATATTATCAATTATTTCCCATGTGACATCATATGTATTGTGATGCTTCATACACTTAGTTAACCTTATTTGAAATATAATTCTACTAGCATTGTCAATATCAAGGTTTTATTTTCACACAAAACATCGAATACTCTCTTGTCAAAACTTTATTAAATTTATAAATATAATTTAGCTGTGGTATATTATCCCACGTACATTTTAAACAATTAATGCGAGGGAATAGAATAAAAAATCTATCTGTCCCAGCCAGGACAGAAAGATTTTTTATTCTATTCCCCCGCATTCCTTTTTAAATTTAGTTTAACATTAATTTCATTTAGTTTGAATACTGAGTAAATAAATTACTTAGTTTATGATTTAAATAATTTTCTGAATATTAAAACTGGATTCACTTGATTTCATTTACATCTTTGAATAAGCATAATGATTTACCTTTCTTACCTCAAAACTAATATTTGTGATATCTTTTATTTGAATAGGATGAAAAATCAACATCAACAGTACATATTTTTAAAATAATAAATAATCATTTATTTCAAAACTTAAAACACATTTAATGCAATCGGACATTTGCAAGAAGCTTAGGGTTTTTATTTGACAAACACCCTGTTTTCTCACACCCTGTTATTTTTATTTCAAGCAAACTAAACACTAATTGTTAACACCACTAACTAAGTACAATTTGTTAACAATACAGATTTTCCTCTATTAAATCTTAGATACTGAATTAGGTTAACAGTTTACTTATCAGCTAGCCAGGCTTCAGCTGATTCCTTATCTCCTTGGAGGTTCTCTCTTAGTCCCAGACCTCTGTGGACCCGAAATCTCAATCAGGCTGCTCAGCTTTTTCTCATTAATAGATAGATATGGTTTCTCAATAGATATGGTCTCCTGATTTACTTATTTTTTCACTAGTTCGCTGTTATTATTTATTTCACCTGTTATTTTATTTCTATTATCTCCTATGAATGGACTTTAGATAGATTATTGTGTTTTCTCTATCTTTCTTTCTCAAATTTAATTTTGGTCTGATCTTGCTGCAGTTTGGTAACCTGAATTCTTTTTTTTTTTTGTTACCCTTATAAATGCATTCTGTCACACATTGAAATATTTGTTTTTTCTACATTTTTATTGGTCAACCTTGCCTTCAATATGAAAAGCACGGTATCTGGGAAGAATTCTAGACAAACCACTTACATGACACCACAAATGCAAAACCAAAAATAAATCCTAATAATTCACAAAAATTCACTCCTATATCTCAAATCAAAACTTCACATGAAACAGAAACTGAAAAAAGGTCCATCACTGGGAAATCAAAACAGATTTCCAATATTTCAGTAAAGACGAATTAAAAAAAAAGTAAATAATGCAATTTAATTGAAAAGCTTTATATAACAATGAGCATAAAATGTATGCCTAGAAAGAAGATAGAGTGGGGGGAAGAGCTGACCCGTTAAAGCTACATTTGTAAATAAATAATGTAAGTTTTACAAGTAAAAAAAAAACATGTAAACTGTTACAAATAAAAAATGTTAGAAAACTATACTTTACATCTGTTACACTCTATTAATTTTTTCATAACTCGAACGACAATGAAGATATAAATGGTGATTATAAATTTTGGTCTCCCTTAATTCACCTCCACCCAGACCAATTTTAGCCATTAATGACTTATCCAATGGTTTGAAAAAAGAAGCTTAGATATCTTATTTGGTTTCATTATTTTAAAAATTGAAGATGCTAAAGTTCATACAGACAAATATATATATATTTATATATAAAAAGAAAANATTATATTTTTAGCATATCTAAAGTAAGATCGGTGAAGATCCATTTAAATTTTTCAAAAGCCATACTACCAACATGATAGCTTGATTTTTCTATGGAAACCAATACACAGTTATCTTATTAAACCACTTTTGACAAGGAACAACGGAATTTATAGATTAATTATGAACTAAAAACTGGAATATAAAACTCATTCAGACTTATCAATATATAAAATTCTTCATTTGATTAAGAACATAACAAAATAATTCATTTCAAACCACAAATTTTCTTCAGATAAATAAAAAATCTTAAAATTTAAAATATTTCAAAATAAAAAAATATATAAAAGTCTTATTCACCCATATCATATTTTAGAACAACTACAAGGACATCTAAACTCACTTCAAAAATATAGTAACACTATACTTAACACAAAAAACTGCAAGACGCACCAAAAGATGATAGCCCCAGGACCTGTTTGGAGCTTCATGCCTAGAAAGCATCATAGATGCCACTTCCCTCACATGTTCTTTTTCTTAATTTTATTATGGCCTACCATCCATTGATATTACCATGTTGTGTGGATACAGATAGATATAAATAATATTTGATACATTTATTACAGACTTAAAATATATATTTTAAAACAAACTGACTCTAAATTTAAATATTTAAAATATAAAAACATACTTTTTTGATTCCCTTACATATTTGTTTTAACCTTTCAGTACAATCAAAAATCAAAAGCATTCTTTTACAGGGAAAATGGATAATAAATAAAGGATAATACAACAATTCAAAGTACCTGAAATACCCTATGGTAGTTATTAAATTTTTATGTATTACAATAGGGAATTCACTTTATTTTGAGTTCCATTGAGAATGGGATGGAATATAGATAAAATCATTGAAATAGAAATAAAATCATATGAAAAATAAAGTGTGCAAATTTCTTGGTATCCACCAAGATGATCATATTTCAATAAAATAAATAAGTACCTTGTTGTACTCTTGATAGCTTGAGCTTCATCAAGGATCAAGTACTGCCACTTAATCCTGTTGAAGTATTTAATGTCAGAAATGACCAGTTGATAACTCGTAATTACAACATGAAAACTTGCTTCTTTTGTGTGAAGACCTTTCTGATCCCAAAACTGGCGTAAAATTTTTCTTTCCTACAATAAGAAGATTTAAAAATTATAGGTAGAGGAAGGGGTGCAAGGGTAGTTCATGAGATCCTGACGTTGCGAGTTCAAATCTCGGTCAGGGCAAGATTCTATNTTCCCAATAAAATTTCTAAAAAAACAAAAATAATTATTTACTTATATTGATCTAATATTAATTTTTTTAAGCAAATTTAAGTATAATAACTAAATTCAAAGACCAAAGCACAGGAGCTGTCTGAACTAAGCAGATTTTCCAAGATTCATTAACAATATACATATAGATAAGATAAGGTACCTATACATAGGTACATGACTAATTTGATAATAAGGCATTAAATGTAAATAGTAAGATCCCTTTCAGGCAGATCCTAGATTGTTTGAGAAGGAAAACAAAGTAAAACTTATAACTTTCAAAAAATAAATGTTTTAATATGGAATAAATTGTTGACCGTCAAATTTTATGAAAAGAGGATTGTCGGGAATTTGTTCATGTAAGTTGAAGAATTAAAAACTAATTTGTAACCAGAAAAGTTTTTATTTTGGCCAATGTTTCGGCCTGAATTTCAGGCCTTTATCAGGTCTAAATATGAAAAAGAAACATACAAAATAATATAAAAACATATGATAATCTAATAAAGAAAAATGAATGAAAATATGAAACCATGTGGTTGGGTTCAGCCGCAAGAAGTGTGAATTTATCAAAGTTGAAAGTATGTTTGTCAGTAGTAGAGTTTTGAAAGGACTGTGGTTTTTTTTTTTTTTTTTTTTTTTTTTTTTTTTTTTTTTTTTTTTTTTTTTTTTTT
>KZ809637.1:54114-64254 GCA_000696205.2 Oncopeltus fasciatus
TTTTTTTTTTTTTTTTTTTTTTTTTTTTTTTTTTTTTTTTTTTTTTTTTTTTTTTTTGACATGTTGATGGTTGCTGATTTGTCTTTTTATGGGATTCTTTGTTTGTCCTATACAAGCTACCATTAAATTTTGAGTGGTGCAGGGGATTTTGTAAATTACATTACATCTGTCAGTACGTGGGATGGGGTTTTTTCAGTTTAGTGTACACATTTTGTAGTTTGTTATTGTAGCAGAAGCCTATGCATAGTTTGGGGAAGGTATTAATTAGAGCTTTATAGATTTTTTTCTGATAGAGTGGGAATATAGGGTAAGGAATGGAATATTGGAATGTCACTAGGTGGAATTGGAGTGGTGGGGGGGGGGAGTAGAATGAGAATGACAAAATTTATTGATTAATCTGAGTACTATGTGTGGTGGAAAGCAATTATGGTTAAGAATATGTGTGTTTAATGTTTTTGTCATGGAATATATTGTCAAGGAGGTTAAGTTTTCTGGAAATAAGGTTAAGGTTCGCAACATTTATTTTTTAATAATATGGGTGTGAGGAGTTAAAATGCAGGAGGCGTTCAGAGTATACAGGTTTAGTGTCTCAGTCCATAATTATGGAGCAGTCTTGGTTTCTGATCAGGAGTTAGTCAAAAAATGGGAGTCGATTGTTAGATTCTTCTAGTTTTATCATACATTTTAAGCGGGAATGGTAAGAGTTGGAATTGGAATTGAGGATTTATGGCACTTTGTCTGTGTTAAGTATTAATCAGAGGTCATCTACATATTTTATTAGAAAAAAGATGTCTTTGGGAAAGGAGGGATGACTGCCGGTCATTCATGATGATAATAGCTATGTCTGGGATGAGACAATTACCCCTGGCCAGTCCTGATATCTGTTTGTAGAATTTGTTTTGGAAGAGTAGGTAATCAGAATCACAGCTTAGTGAGAGAGTCTGAAGGTAAGAATCTAGTGGTAAAGTTGTGTGTGGTTCAATTACATGCCAGTTGTTTTTAACTATAGTGTGGTCTTGGTCAATGGGAACGTTAGGGAAGAGGCTGGTGACGTCAAGGGATGTAAGGATAAAATTATTAGGAATTTTGAGAGATTTGATTAAATATTTCAGGGAAAGGGAATTTTTTATATCATAGGAGTTAATATGGTTGGATGTGATAGGACGTAAAGGGCTGTTTGGTTTTTATAATGGGGAGTCCATAACATCTGGGGGCTTGAGAATTGTAGGAAGTAAAGCTTCTATGTTTTGCAGTCGAGATGTTGTTGATTACATAGTGAGGATATGTGTTTGTTGAATTTGTGGATGAGTGTGTTGGTCGGGTATTTGTTATTAATAAGGGGGAGATCTGTTGTGTAGTCATTGAGTAGAGTGTGTGCATTTTTTCCACGTAGTCTGTCTTGTCCATTATGACAGTTTTATTTCATTTGTCTGCTCATGTAATAATTATGTTGACCATAGTTATTTTGAAGGAATGGGATAATTTGAGGTCATTAAAGAAGTCGTGGAAAATTGGGGGTTATGGTTGATTGGGGTATGGAGGTTGTTAGTTAATATGTTGCTGATAGGGAGGCGTGAAAGTTCTCTCTCCTCATCACTTACATTAAATAAATTATTCCTTCCCCAAACTATGCATAGGCTTCTCCGACAATAACAAACTACAAAATTTATACACTAAAATGAAAGACCCCCATCCCCTATACTGACAGATGTAATGTCATTTACAAAATCCCCTGCGCCACTCAAAATAATAAGTACAGCTGCATATATAGGACAAACAAAGAACCCATAAAAAGACGAATCAGCAACCATCAACATGACATTAAAAATAAAAATACCACCACAACCCTTTCAAAACACTCTACTAATCACAAACATACTTTCGACTTGATAAATTCACACTTCTTGCGACCAAACCCAACCTTGAGAAATGAATTTTAGCTGAGTCCATTCACATACATTTAGAACAAAACCCTATCAATGACAAAACAGACAAGGACTATATTTCTTTCACATACAGTAATATTTTTCACATCCTAAAACAAAAATCATAATAAGACCAGCTCATACCATTTTTTCCCCTCCCACTTTCATACAGTGATATTTCCATGAATCTCAAGCCATTTGAACCGTCTCATCGGTACCCCACTCCTACATCCATTTCCCGTTCCTTTCCACAAGGGTCAAATAAAATTATTAAAAACAGATCAGTCATGATGTAGACTCAGTTGAGCATGAGTCTCTCTCTTCCCACACCCTATTCGGTATGTACTCTTAAAATATTATTAATAATTTTTTTTCTTTCTAATATGTTCAGTATTAATTTTATATAGTCAATTACACACGGTTTCATATTTTCATTCATTTTTCTTTGTTGGATTATAGACATGATCTATATTATTTTGCAGGTTTCTTTTTCATATTCAGCCCTGATTAGCCTTGTTTGGCTAAAATAAAAACTTTTTAGGTTACAAATTAGTTTTGTTCAATTACCAGGAATGAATTCCTGACAAT
This sequence comes from Oncopeltus fasciatus, assembly GCA_000696205.2. Lineage (NCBI taxonomy): Eukaryota > Metazoa > Arthropoda > Insecta > Hemiptera > Lygaeidae > Oncopeltus > Oncopeltus fasciatus. The sequence goes on from KZ809637.1 coordinate 56,628, forward strand.
CCTCTCTTCATCAAATAAATGTTCTGTTAATATGAGTTATACAAAGAATGTTCACGTAGGCTTCGACGGTCGTCAGAAGTATTTACCGTTTCTTCTTCCGGGTCGGACCGTGTCAAAATGTTGTTATTTGAAAGAAAGAAGACACTTGAAGACCGCCTTCATGAAAAATGGCCACGACCGCAACACTATAGACAAGATCCGAAGGAAGAGAAATAGGCAGCGCAACAAGGAAGAACGAGAAGCTGAACGTGACCATCCCCTACGTCAAAGAGACAACAGAGAATATCGCTTGAATACTAAAAAATCACAAGATAAGAACAACGTTCAGCACGGACAGAAAAATAACAGACATCCTTCCGAAACCTAAGGATAAACTTGGACTTCAGACTCCAGGAATTTACAAGATTCCCTGCTCCTGCAGAACTTCTTACATCGGTGAAACCGGAAGGACGATAGACACACGTCTCAAAGAACACATTGCAGACATCAAACACGGACGCACAGAGAGGTCAGCTCTAGCAGAACACTTCGCCAACACCTGCCACCACATCATTCGAAGACGTTTCAATACTGGCCCGGGAAAGCAACTACTATCGGCGAACCATCAGAGAAGCCATCGAAATAACCAAGAATCTGAAAAATATCAACAGAGAAGACAGATACAGACTGAGCAAAAACGAAACCAGCACTAATTGACAAGAGGATCCAACCAATCAGTGACCAGCCACCTGACTACTCCAGAGACCAGCCGCCAGAACACAGTATCAACCAATGGGAAGGCAGGCTTCGCCCAAGGACCAGACCACGGCGGGATTATACACCACCTGGTGTATAAAACATGGTAATTATATACCACCTGGATTTTAAAAATCTCTCTTTTACAACTCTCATTCTCTTTTCAGCCCTGAAGAAGCCTGATGTGCGAAAGCTCGGCAAATAACAACAATTTGACACGGTCCGACACGGAAGAAGAAACGGTAAATATACAAAGAATGTTCTCAAAATTATTTTGTTATACTAATTATATCAAGGAAATTATGAATATAAATTTTCACCAACTTCTAGGCTCCCCTCTCCCTTTCAACAAATATCACCAAAAAAATAATTTATTCAAAAGAGCCAAATGCTACAAAGAATAGATACCAAAGTTGATTTTTATTTTATTTATATATTTTAATTTAATTTTAAAGCTTGGACTACAAATGGACCTTTGTTACCAAGGACCACTGAAGTCTCTTAGACAGAAAAGGCAATAGAGTTTTGTCTTGACATGATGAAGGGCTTGATATCCAAGCTCCAGGGCTGTGGAGGAAAGATTTCTAAGGTCATGCTGGATCTCGCTTGAAGTTAGTATTTGGGGTCTAGAGCTGTACAGGGGGTGAATATGAGGTAATAGTGTGCGAGATTCATTAAGTAAATAGGTACAGTAGCAGGAATAGTTGAAATTATAAGTTTAGATTGGATAATTTACTTTTTTTCATTTATACTGTACATGGATATGGATTAAGTATTCTAGCCAACTAGAAAGTAAAAATCTTAATTTTGAGTGGGATATTCTATATTCTTAAAATACATTTAAAGAATGTACTGAAATACAGACCTGCTGGCTTCCCCAGTATGGCACAACTTTGAAGTCTGGTACAAAACGCTGCATCTCTTGTTGCCAGTTATGAAGTGTAGAGGCAGGTGATATGATCAGAAAAGGGCCCCAAACAGCTAAAAAAATATTAGTTATCATTAATTTGGATATTTTCTTCTGAAAAGTCTAGATGAACAGTAATAACTGTAGGATAGAGAAATTTGAACAACGATTTTGGCCCTTCAAAGAAAAACATAAGAGACTTTATGGACGTAAATTGTTGACTGCCAGGAGCTCTGTTCTGGGAACTGAAGAATTAAAAACTAATTTGTAACCAAAAGAATTTTTATTTTAGCCAATGTTTCGGCTTAAATTTCATGGCTTCATCAGTGCTTAAATTTAGGCCGAAGCATTTGCTAAAATAAAATTTTTTTTTACTACAAATTAGTTTAGTTAATTTAAATTCTTCAGCTCCCAAGATTGAATTGCTAACAATCCTCTCCTCATAAGAGACTTTAAAGTTTTGAAGAAATTAGCTACAATTTCAAAATATAAACTAACAAAAAATGTAGCATTGAAGACTATCATAGTGAGCTGGGATACAGTGTCATCATTTGGCCATGCAGTCCCTACTACAAAAAAAAAAAAAAAAAAAAAAAAACAAACAAGACTAATGAACAACTTGGCATTCAATACAATTTAAAACAAAATTAATAAAGATTACTACTCACAGTATTTCTCAGCAATATGACACAAGAAGGCAATAGATTGTACTGTTTTACCAAGCCCCATTTCATCAGCAAGAATACCATTAATACCCTAAAACAAAATATGACAAGCAATGATTATTAGTAGGATCATATTGAAAAATTTTAAAGGGTTTCAAATAAACAAGTAATTAAACTTGATTAATTATTACAATTCATCACAAAAACTAAAAGTAAGAAATAACAAAAAGTGTAAGAACATTTTAAGAAACAATTATATAACTATCTTAGCAAGCCTTTAAAAATTTTAATACCTATCAAAATCAAGATTGTGCAGAGCAAACAGTGGAGAAAGTATTGCCAATCGGATGAAAATATTGCATAAATTAATAATTCCTTTTAAAGGATTTTGATTAAACAATGCTTTGTTTTGTACAATAAATAACTAGGATCTTTCCTGACATGCATAGCCAAACAGATAGCTGTCTGTGACTAATACTTTTGTGGTGTCAAATCACAAATAATTCACCCCTCTTTTTACCACCAATCTTCAGGCCCAATTAGACACACTATTGGCACCCATCCTCAAATATTGCAGTGAAAACATACAGCTGCAACAGCTACAGAGCTGTGTTATGTCACAATGCATCAGTCCAATTTACATGGAATTGTTGATTTTGCTCAAATCAAAAAAGTTATTTTTTGAAATGGTATTCTTAGCTTTTTTTTTTTTTCTGTAAGTAATAAAAGTTAAAATAATCTGCCTTTTTGTAATATTACTCAAATATGTATAAGTTTATCATTGTTTTTAATTTATTTTACTGTTTATAAATGAAAATGCTCTTGTAGTTTGATGTGAAGAAAATATATGTAATGTTGAAACTGAAGTTGGTCCCCTTGTTTATTGATTAAATTTTATACAGAAGTGTATCATACATCATATGTCATATATATCATCATTAATCTTAATAATATCTCAAAGGATTGTTTTTTTTGTTTTTGTTTTTTTGTTATTTATCTAAGCTTATGAAGCTTCTTACTTATACAATTAGAAGTTAATGGACATAAGAAGAATTTGGCATTGCAAATCATATTTTTACCAACTCATATGTTTTACTATTTTTTTTTTATAAAAATAATTTTGAGAAGGGGATTCTAAGAGCAGGACATGTGCTCAATTGTTCGAAAAATTGATTAAAAAAGCATGTAATGCAGGAGCTGCATGAACTAAGCAGATTTCCTAGGTTTCGTTAAAAGCCTATAAAAACAAGAGTGGTGACTTTGATCTTAAATGTCTGAGTGCCATACACAAAATTGCACGAAAAACGGCTGAAACAATTGAATATTGGATTTTGGGATTCATCTATCATCGCAACAATATATCTAATTTTGTACGAGCTCGAGCCATTAACATTAAATAAGATTTAAAATTCAGAAATTGCCTTAACAGTCAAATGTTACACCTATGTAAACCCTGAGGTTAGTGCCATCTATGACTGTGTGAATTTCTTTGAGAAAAGAGTTATGGGTTTACTATTTTTTTAAAAATAATTATTAGATTTAGTATGGAATTTAGTTAGGGAACACATTGTGATGGGTGTATTAAAGAGCAAATTTTATTGATAAATGTTTTGTTGGTTTAGGTTTGGCAGGGGGGGGAGGAGAACTCTAGCTCTGAGCCCTACCAACTATCAGTAAAATGGAAAAACTTCAAAGGCTCAAAAGGCAATGAGAACCCGTCCTACAGCATAAATGGAGATATTAAGCCTCATTACATTGAATATCTGGCTGCATGGGGAAGCTCTTGAATACTTGAAGACCTAAGAGCAAAGAGGTGCTAAGGTGATGAGACTTGGAGATTGCATTAGCCATAGCCATGTGAGAACTTAGAAAAAAATAAAGGAGGAGATTTTTTAAGAGCCTTTCTTGATGGCATGTCCTAAAGGCAGAACTTAGACAAATCTGCAAAGTTATTTGCCAAGAAAAGAGAATTATTGTTGAACTGGTAAACCCATTACATAAAAAAGTCAAAGACATCTAATGAGGATGAGGCAAATATTACTCCACTTGATTCAACCATACAGCAAACCTAGCCCACTTCTAGACAATCACTAACTTGAAGCCAAAACATCCTACCATGCACATCAAGAACTTCAGACTATAAAAATTCCGTGCAAGACTAGCTTATATAACTGGAGAAGATTTCTACTACTGGAGAAGATTATTCAATCTTCCATATCCATCCTTCTTTAGAATTTTGAAGTGTTGCAATCCTATTTAAAAAGTGGGACAGTTACTAATAGAAAAAACATTGAAACAGCTATAATTATACAGAAACACACTTGAGACCAAAATGTGTGTCATATAAAAACATAAAAGGATATAAGACATTGATGGATGGATAAATGGTATGATGAAAGGTGTGATAAACAGTACAGTCCATTCAAATTAATTTTATAAGTTTCAGATTTCAGATCTGAAATGTCTGATGTTTGCATCTACTTCCAGACCATATTTTCTCTGAACCCCGAGGGAATCACACATTTTCAGGTACAGAAATCCATGATGAACCTCTCCCCATATCTCCTTGTCCTAAAACCTTTAGTCTTTCAGAAGTGAAGTGGGAATGAACTGAGAATAAATCTAAATAAAAGCAGATACTGAACTTACCACAGCTAGAATCCTACATAGCCTTCCTCAAAAAGTTCTAATATTCCTAACCCAAACTTACAACAGCATTCTCATAACTACTCATTTTCCCATCTAAGGAAATTTTGGTACTATGACCATTCCCAAAACTGAGAAAACCTTTTACTTTTACCAGTTCCAACATTCCAATTAGATTACTCCCCCTCCTTTCAAAAATATTCGAAAAGCTTCTTTACAGAAGACTCCTTATAATAAAACCTCTTTATATTATTCCAGACCACCAGTTTGGCTTCCACTCCCAATATTCCACTACCCAGCAAGCTTTTCAATGTGCTATAAGAATGGTTGTAGACATCATATACACAGCTCTTGAGCGTTAAGAATTCTGTTCGGGTGCCTTTCGCCTTTTTTGATGTAGCTTAGATTTTCATTCCTCTTAACAGCACTATCATGCCATTTTCTAATGAAGTGCACTACATCGGTTCAGAAAATAGACTTACCTGGAACCTACACACTTGACTGAAATGATTTCAGCACTATAAAAGATTTAGACTACTTCTAAGATTCATGGGACTTAATAGAAGCTTACTATTGAAAAAAAACTCACAATATACAAATCAAAATTGCAATGTATCTGGACTTAGGGACTTGAATTTTAGGGTTCAGCCAAACAATCTAACTTGAAGCACATCCAATCCTTCTCCAAGGATATTATCCACAATGATCTTCAGATTCCAACTGTCAACAAACTTGTCATATCCTGTTTTTTCAAATTCCACTACACCTATCTATAACTACAACCTATCTGCTTAACCATACCCACTCTGTCTACAGTAAACCTATTCTGTTGCCTTAAAAGGGAGTGGTCAAGAGACATTTTATCCCATTAGAAGCTGAACAATTGATAATACAGCAAATTTTCATTTCTAAATATTAATTTAGTTGTGGTTTAATATCCCACATAAATTTTAAGCAATTAATGAGAAGGAATATAATAGGAAATCTATCTGTACCAGCCAGGACTCGAACTTTATCTTATCTTTAGAGCAGATAAATCAGTAGTTATCTTAAGAACGAATTCAAAAATAGCACTAAAATATGAATTAAAGTAAAAATAATATGGCTAACCTGATCATACAAATTGACAAGCCAGGTCATACCCTTGATCTGGTAGCCTTTGAGTGTGCCTCTGAATATATTAGGCTGAGGTTTATCTTCTTCATCAACATTTTCCTCCATTTTCTGAACTCCAAACTCCATAGCTCGAGCTTCATCCTGGCTGAAAACTTTCTCCACCTTTATACGGACTTTTTCTTTTTCTGCCTCACTAAAAGAGTGCACACATACCCAAAAGTACAAAAAATAGAAATGACTAATATACTCACAAATACATATACATTGCTTATAATATAAAAGAAGAGTCTGATTTGTATTTATGAATCATAAGCTGAAGGTCCGGGTTCGGATACTAGTCTCCCCCAAATATAACTTGAGGAAAGGGTTTTGAATCCCTGGCTCCCACAATTAGTAAAAAGTATTACTTAACAGTCAGCTATAAGAGCAGTGGTGATTTATGCTTGAGTATTATTCCTTCTTGAAGGAGGACTAGGGTTACTTTGGCATTGTTTAAAAAAAAAAAAAATGACTTCTCCTTCCCTCCTTGAAGAAAAGAACTTTTTGAACCACCTACATATGAACTTTCATAGAAAAAATATGATAATTTATTCTTATGGTTATAATTTACTCTCACAATACTTTTATTTCAATATTATCAACCTAGTTATATTTTGCAGTGATCCTCTGACATATTTATTATCTTCATTTCTCTCTTTAGTAATTACCTTTTCTTTCACTAAAAAAACCCAAGTGACTAAGTACGATGCCATAAAATATTTCTTATGTAACAGTCATTGTTTATTATATTATGACCCCACATGGCTCATTTTTATACAATTTTTCTTGGAAAACTAGTAAGAAGAGATGATAATTAATGCTAATTATGAACAAATTTTTAACGTGGAATATTATAAGAAGGGAGATGTATTTGGCAATGTATTTTCAAAAATCCACAAATTATAAATTAATAACTCAGATCTTAAATGAAATCAGCATTTGGACACAGTGTATTTTCCTATTGATGTGATTTCCTATCTAAATTTCAATTTATTTTAATGATACTACTAAGATAGTCCTCCTTATGACTAGATTCTAAGAAAAACATTCAAAATAATTTTTGAGGTCGCAGTTTTTCAGCTTAATGAATAAATTATTTTACCAGTCATAATCATCAATAGACAGGAGGCGAGGATTTGTTTCTTCCTCCAGTTGGCTGAGAATTCGAAGTTGATCTTCAGTAGAGCCTCCTCCAAGTTTTCGAGACATGAAATGAGCATAGAGCTCAGTCTGGGTGATTAAGAAATTTAACTTTCTTTGTTGTCTTTTAGCCTAAAATATTATAAACATTTACTGATGAAAGAATAGCATTGTAAATAAAGTACACTTAATTTTTAAGAAATACAGAAAATGCTAATTTAAAAAAAATGATCTCAGACAGGTTTCATCATCCACTCTCCACTCGAATAATTTAAAATTTTGTCAAAATGAATAAATTTTATCTTAAAGCTGTCATTTTGTATTTTTTTTTTTTTTTTTTTTTTTTTTTTTTTTTTTTTTTTTTTTTTTTTTTTTTTTT
>KZ809637.1:72954-90469 GCA_000696205.2 Oncopeltus fasciatus
TATATTTATAAACAATAGAGACTAGTAATGAACACCAATTCCAATAATTTTTTTACTATACGAATAATATTAATTTTTATACTTATTCTGATAATTATATTTATTGAAATGCTTATAGTATTAGTTAAATATTTGCCAAATTAATTTTAATACATAATTTGGGAATTTCTTCATAATTTCTTCCCATATCCCGTGTTTACATCTGCTGCCATTATTAAATTTTTTTCATGTGCTTACTTGATTTCACACATATAAACACGTATGTATAAACATGCATACACTTACAAAATGTCAACTGCAAATAGCTCTTTGGAACCTAGCTCACAGTTTGTAGACCTCACACAATCCGTTCTGTTATCTTAAGTTACTTGAAACGCTCTATCTTCTTTCTTCTCTCATATGAATCCACTCAATCCCATAACTTATTTCTTGACTCTTGAATTCTTAAATTATTTTTCTCTCAATTCTAAACATAAGGGGATTCCATTAAACAAAAAGTTACAGCTGATTAATCAGAAAATGGTAATCTGATTCCTAGTTACCTGATCAGGTCAAGTCAAAGTCATATTATGATAAAATATGTTTATGATAAAAAAACTGTGCTCATAATACATAGTAAGGTACTTAATTCAGAGAAAAACTAATGATTAAGACCGGTTATTGTTTTAATCTTCTCATTCGCCTTAATTGCTGTCAAATTTCTAGTGTATTGACATAAGTTACTACTTCACTCATGACAAAGATGAGACCTTCCCCAAATCCAAACAGGTCCTTGCAGAGAAACTATTGCTATTACCTGCAGCTATTTGGCTGTTATGAGATAATCGTATGAGATAAGATAGTCACTCCCTAAACTCAACCCTCTACCTTTCTCAACAATGGGCTTGTACTGTGGGGCTATAGTAGAATTACAGATGTTCTATTTTGTTTCAAATAAAAAAAAGTTATGTTTACGGAGATTCACATATAATACTCATGGACATGTAGTGACTGCTACTATATACTTAGATATTTTGTTCTCACCTGAATGAAATTTAAGTAATATTTAAAATCCACAAGGTGACTGAAAACATTGTTTAACCTTCAATGGCAGCTTTGGCATAAGTTATACTCATTATCAATACAACATAAGACAAAATCATTAACTTCCACTATTTCAAGACCAGGATTACTTGAAGCTCACTTATTGGTCCAACTCCACTCCCACCGTTACAACTCTTGAGACCTCACATCAAGAAAGAGACCATCACCCAAGGTCTGACTCCATTAATGTTTTAGTGGAAATACTTCTAATCCTAATCTGGCATTCAAACACACAATGAACTAAAACTGACTCTAGAAGACAAAGAAATTGAGTTACTTCTACTTATTGAAACACGACTAACAAAGAATAAAAAGCTCAAGATACCACGATACAATACATACCGAACTGATCACCCAGACAGACGAGCTCATGGTGGAACTGTGCTTCTTATTCAAACTTCCCATACTCATTATTTAAAACCTTCCACTCCCACAGATTCTCTTAAATCTACTTCAGTGTCCATCCAAACTTCCACATCTCCAATTGTCCCATCTGCAGTGTACAGTCCTCCTAACGAATCCACCATCTCAAATCAGCTGCAAGAACACTTTAAATCCTTAGGTTCCCATTTCCTCTTCGGTGGAGATTATAATGCGAATCACTTGTAGTGGGGCTCGAGAACGACCAACTCCCATGGCCATGCTCTATATTATGCTGTTTCCTTTCGCAATCTTTCCACTTTAAGTCCGTCCTCTCTTACTTACTGGCTGATGTAAACCGTCTTCCTGGTATTCTAGATTTTTTCATTTGTAAAAATCTTATTCCCTTCCATCACTCCGTAAAAACATTAAATGAACTTCCCTCTGACCACAACCCTGTCCTCCTCTCATTGACTGTCAATTTTTTAGAACTCTGCTAGAAGAGTCGTTTGACCTCGGAATCTCCTTGAAAACCTCTGAAGAGCTGAATGATGATGTCCATCATCATTCTTTACTGTTAAGATTCAGCAATATCTTTGGAAGGCAAACTTAAAACCCACCAGCACCTGCTACGCTGTAAATTAAGCTGAGCCAGCCCCTCCCTGATTCTATTAAAAATCTTTTACTGGCTAAGCGTCAAGCTCGAGCCCTGTTCCAGAGGTACAGGCATCCCTCAGATCTTAGAGAGTTCAACCAGCTATCCCGTCTCGGAAAATAAAAACTAGGTGCTTTACGAAATAAGGCATCTAATGTCCACCTGTCTAGCCTCTCAGCAGCAGACAAATCCCTCTGAACTGCTACTCGCAGGATTTTAAAATATCATGAACTTTCTGTCCCCTTATGTTGAGAAGATGGTTCCTGTGCCTCTTCTGACAAAGACAAGGCCCAAATGTTTGCCTAGCATCTAAAACAAACATTTACTTCTCATCCAAATCCTGATAATTTGTCCAATACAGAGGTTGAGGAGAGTTACTGGACACACCATTACCAATGTCCTTACCGATTAAGGCTATAATAACTAAAACAGAGATGGCCTCGTGAACTCCTGGTCTTTAATGCCTAAACTTATTATGAGGAAGCCCAGAAAGTAAGTGCACTGAGACTGTTACGGGGGTAGGGATTTGTTTTTCCACATGTTGACAACAAGACCTCTTTGAGGTCTGTACATAGAGAACACTAGACGCAGCAACACGTTTAGTGAGAAATGTCAATCTAATCTCCTGCCAAGTGTGAAATATACACATCATGGCAATATAATTTATCTATGTCATCAAATTACAAGATTTTTATAACAGAATGTAATAAATAATGATTTATTAATTTAAAAAAAAATGTGCCAATCAGGATACTATAATTTTAAACACATTTTCAGGTATGTTTTTTTTTTCTTGGCTTATCAATCAATCATTTCCCTTGGTGTCAGATTCACCATTAATTAAGTTAATTTTTAGGCCTAATTCTTTGACAAAACTTGCAGGTCTCAATCAACATATGAATGATGTCCTTTCTTGGACAATTCTAGGTAGTCCTTTACTGGGTCATTTTTTATCTCAAAATCAGCATGGAGAACTGGTGCTTGTTCTTCTTGGTCTTCAGTCACCATCTACCCACTCACCTCCAACTTAAAGATGGGGCTATCAGGCTTTTTATTAGAATAACTATTTTTCGCCTCATTTGCAGTATATGTTCCTGTAATTTGGATTTTTAGAAATTGGCCACTATTTGAGTAATTAATGTGATGCTGACATTTTTCCATCCCATAGGCAGGTTCTTCCCTCCAATGTCCATCTAAATGACCCTCTTTTTTTTTTTAAACATTTACCCGGTGAAGGGATGAATTGGATACGTAATATGGAGCATTTGCAATTATTCTCAGGGTTTTGGATTGAAAGGGTTGGGTTAGGTGTTGGAAGGCTTGGTGCCACCCCAGATTTCTACTTTGTAAGTCCAGATTGGTCGTAATAAGATTTTGTAGAGTGTCAGTTTGTTTTCTATCATAAGATTGGATTTCTTATTCATGAGTCTGTATAGAAAGGAGACTTACAGGACGATAGGATGAGGGGTTATGTGGTGATTTTCCAGGTTTGGGAAATAGTATTCTATCAGAATATTTCCAGAGGAGAAAGAAGTGGGTAGTTCTGAATATGCAATTATAAATGTAGGTCAAGAATACAATTGCCTTCTTGGGAAGATTACAAAAAATTTGGCCGGTGATTAAATCATATTAATTAATGACGAGAGCCGACAAAATGCATGACAATGTCAGCTACTTCGAGTTTAAGACGAATTTCTCGTCTTTCTCGTAAGTTAGGCTCTCGCTAATGAAGAGTGAATAGAGTGAGATATCTAGCCTGTCCTTGTGGTGTAAAGGTCAGCATGCTAGGCCCGGATAGCAAGAGATCCAGGTTCAATTCCTGGCGAGGACGGATAAATTTTTTTATTCTGTTCCCTCTCATGAATTATTTATTATCATTTATTCATATTCAAAAGAGTGGATATAAATATTTTTGTCAAACAATTCACAGAAAATAATTTTTGTGAATGTATTTGTAATCACACTAATAAATATTAATTCAATACCTGCTTAAATAGCTTTTTACTAGGAAAAAAAAAAATATATATANGCGATTTGTTTGATTTCCTGGCAGGAAATCTCATAACACTAACAAATTTGTATATATACACATACATAGTCAGTACAGAATCATATGTGTCAGTGTGTGTGTACACAAACACACATACGTACCTTAGGATTTTCGAGAAATTTTTTCTTATATTTATTTCTAAGCATTTGTTCTTTAAGCATGTCCTTCAGGTCTTCTTCATAAATTTCATCACTATCCTCATCCTCTGAAGAAGATGTATCGCTTAGAAGAACATCCACTAGCCACTGCCTATCAGTAGAAATGCTGTTGATATTATAAAGCCTCTTTTTATCTTCAATCCGATCTTAAAAATCAAAAACAAAGTATATATCTTAGAAAATGAAAGTATTACTTTTTAATGCTAAACAATTTAGAAAATCATATAACAGGAAATATGCCTTAATAAAAATTCAAACCATCTGATGACAAATTCTAACCCTATAATAATTACTCATGAATACAGTTTAAACACTTATACTTCTTACAGTATATTACTGAGAACCAATAGATGAATTAAATTAAATTCAATAGGAACCAATTTTATTTATTTAGATTGTAAATAACCTTTGCAAGTAAAAAAACTAAATAACTATATAATCCTGGAATTTATCTTATAATTTTAAGAACTAAAAACTAAAATTTACAAAGAATATTTTTTTTTGTTACTCAAATGCCCCAGAACAATAAATGATTTTTATCACAAAGCAATTTATAAGGAGATAGTTTTAGCACCAAATGTATGTAATATTCAAAGAGAATTAACAACTATAGCTTTAGCCAATAATGCCACATGAGGATTAATTTATTTCTCATATTTATTTTATATTTAACAGTAGGGCAGCATATAACATATACTCATTAAGTCTTATTTAAAAAAAATTACATATGTACATACACAAACGAGAGAGAGATATTTATTACATAACATAAAGCATTAGCTAGGAGTGGTATGTTGGGGACCGTGCTTCCATTCCATACATTACAGTATGCTCAATATGGCAAAGCTATTTGACTTCTAAGGTGACACTCTAATAATCCACATATCTCTTTGTTTCCACAAATTTGTAGAAAATTGACCACGCCTACCTACCATGAAGGAGAGAGTTTTTCTTCCAGTCATGATTTAATCTAGATGACAGTGCGTCCCCTCTCTTCTTCTTGATAGTACCTAACAAGTTATCCTATAGCAAACTTTCTACCCATATTGTCATTGTTTTTCTAAGCAATTCATATCACATCACATTTAGTTATGTCAATTTTATGCAATAATGCAAATCATATATGTTTTTTTGTTTTCTCATATTTTTTACAATATTGTATTTCAGTTCTGAAGATGGCTTAGAATTTAAGCTAAAATTTTGGCAGATAATAAAAAAATACGTTTTTTTTTTTTTTTTTAATTGTATTTATTGGATCAACTTTGACCGAACCCCAACAAATTATTTACTAATTCTATATGAATCTTCAAGCCTCCCTTGATCTATTAAAACCTAGATTATGTATTTCTTGGCACTGGCATTCCCAAGTCTCACTCTTGGTCCGTAACATAACTTTTTTTTTACTCTATTTCTTGGATCACCCATACATTTCTCAAGTATAGAAACAAAATTCAGTATTTAAGTTAAGAAATAACTTTAACAAAATGCCATAAATACTCTCACAATTATATCTTCAGAAAAATTCAGAGAAAGAATTTCTTTCCAAATATACCTTCAAAGAGTCATATATGTACCTAGATATACTGGTAAAATACTGCTTTGGGTGACTGAAAAAAAAGAAATAGTTACAGGAGTTGATGGGACTATTTGCTTAACTTTCATATGAAACAAACACAATATTTCACAAACATGATTTTCTAAATACTAAGCGACAATGAAGTTTATGTATTTGGCAATAATGAATCAGATATGGATGAAAATTACCAACCAACTTTTGTTGCAGAAGCCAAAGAGAAGCATGATATTTAGTAAAAATGTTTCTCTGTTGGAATGTGCTCCAAAAGTTTAAGAGTTAAATACATAACTATAAATAAATTAAAGAAATGTTGAATACAGTAAACGGTTTTTTCTAGATAATGGGAGCTTAAATGGATTATTATCTTCAAAAAAACAATTAGGTTGATGCACAGTATTTTGATACTAAATACTGTGTATCAACCTAATATTTAAATACTTAATGTGGCATTTAAAGCAAAATGGTATCACATTTCCATACATGAACTATCTGAGGAAGTAGAGCATAGCTTATAGAAAAATTAAGCTCAATTACTGTATTAAATCAGTAATATACCTTCTTTAGTTGGGGAACCTCCATTCCAAACAGTTTCTCCAGTATAAACATCAACACCAGCCAACTCAGGCTCTGACTCACTTGAAGGGTCATCATCACTAAAAATTTTAGAAAATAAATAAATATTACAGCACAATCCAAGTAATTCAATAAAACGAATAGGGTTTTAATCTCACCTAATAGGTTGTTTGAATACATTTTCAACTTGTGACAAAAAAGGGCCTATATCCAAAGCTCTCTCAAGTTTTTGATAGTAAAGAGGTTTAGCTATTTCTGTTTTCACAACCATGGTCTTTTCATTATTCATTATGCACAACAAATGGAATCAAAGAAAACTGTCTACCATTATCAGCTATGTATAAATGAAAAAAAGTAAATTAGTTTTTCTATTAATACAGTATTTTTTAAGGGAAGATTTACAAATTTCACTTACAAGAAAAAATTGATTCAGAAAGATTTTCAAGAGTTCGAATAACCATTATTATGACAATAATATTGATAACAGGAGGAAGTAAATATTTATCACTGAGCTCAAGTAAAAATTCAACCATTAAATATTAATTAGAATCGCGTTGAAATCTCACGAACGTAAGGAAATCGAAATTGACAATAGGAGGATAATTATCATCCAATACTACAAGACTCGGAGAGGAAAAGGGTAATAAATAAATAGAAAATCCCATAATGTTTTTCTCGTGTATTTAAAGCCAGCTGGTTTAGCCATGCCAGAGGCTCCAGTAGCCATGTTTGATCAATTTCAATTTGTATAAAAATATGATTATTTAAAAAAAAGGAAGATATTAATTTATTTCCATGTATTAATACCAATAAAATAAATATTTTATAACTGAATTATTTCAATATCATTACTTCAGAAAGAATGAATTACCTAAATGTTGCATCAACAAAACCAGTAAGATTTTTAAAGATTGACTATTTAAATGTTGTAATTAATATTTTAATTAAAAGTTTTATATGAATTGACTACTATTCAATTCAATATGAAACACTCAATTGGTCATTTTTTATTTCAAATGAATTTTAAAGATATAGAAAGCTGTATTGCGGAAGTGACTCAACGATATTTTACACGTTCTCTCCTTTCGCCGCCATTAGTTACTGTGGAAGTGAGCTTAGCTGAACTGCTTGTATCGTTGTTATTTTGAGTGTTCCTTTTACGTTTTGCTCTCTCAACTCCAAATTTTATTGTACTCAATTGGACAGGTATGTTTTCAAACTATATTTAAAACTTTTTAGCAAGTACTTTCTCAAATATGTTTCGTATAAGTAACGCATGCTTCGTTTGTTCTCATAGCGGCACCTTTGTTGCATTCTAAAATTAATTTTGCTTTTATTTTGAGTAAATTATTTGATATTCTTATTGTATTTGTGTAATGAACAATCTATATTTATTTAATATTTAGTTTTACTAGTTTTAATATATTAAATTGCGTTGTTCATGTTAGGTTAACTTGTTTTAATGTTTATTTCATAAGTTGTTTTTAATGTTTGTAAGATCATTTTAATCTATCGTTATAAAAGGTTGTTAAGTGAACCTCCTAATTTTACTAAAGCATCTCATTGTAGTGCTTTATAAAAGTTAAATTGTTTCGAAGCATATATTTCTTATAGGTTTACCCTAAATTACCCTTATGTTAATATAGTCAAGCCCTTCCTTATTCAAATTGTTTATAGATATATTTAGATGTGTTGAGGTTGGATTAATCTTATATTCACCTTCTAGAATCATCTTCTTCCAAGGAATTTATTGTTAATGTTTTGCCTTCAAGTGTGATACTTCCATGAACTGTGAAATCTTATTTTCTATGGCATATTATAATTAAAACATTTGTTATATGGAATGAGCTTTATTTATTAATAAATAAATAAGGCAGTTTACTTCAGAAAAGTGTTGTTCAGTGCTTCTAAATTAACACTTTCATTGGTTCGTGGTTTTTTCTTTTTAATAACTGCTTACCTTTGCGGCCTGTATTTTTATTTATTCCTACCTTCTTTTATCACACCATTTTTTCAGTGATGTTATTATTGGATATCATGATTTGCATTTTTTTTTTTTTTTTTTTTTTTTTTTTTTTTTTTTTTTTTTTTTGCATGTTCATTAAGTAATTTAGTTAATCTGTGTTTTTGTTTCTGCTATTTTAAGATAGTAGTTTTTAATCTGTCTACAAACTGAATCCACCTAGTATATTAAAAACTGGCTGACAAAAAGTTTTTGTGTAAGGTCTTAAAATTACTGATAGAATACAATTTAGTTCAATAGGGCTCTTGTATTGTTATATTAGTCCTTCTACTCAACCCTTATCTTATCTCCTTCTTTTCTTATTTAGTATGCCTTATCTTGTGTTTATCTTTCTCAATTTTTGTGTAATTAGAACTTGAGATATTTTATTAAATATCAGAATATTCAAGCCACAATAACACCTTTTAATTGTATTTCAGAATGGTTGGCTCCAGAGTTTATGTTGGAGGTCTCCCGTACGGTTGCAGGGAACGAGATTTGGAGAAATTTTTCAAGGGTTATGGAAGGACTAGAGATATTTTACTTAAAAATGGATACGGCTTTATTGTAAGTTGCAATTTATTCTATAATTTATATAGATTAAATCATTTATTTATTATAGTATTATATTTAAAGCATTTATTAAACCAAGCATTGCCGTGCTGCAATCTGAAGTATTCTTCTTAAATTTGATGCTTTAAAGTTACCTGTTTCTTTAATATTTTTTTTTTTTTTTTTTTAGGAATTTGATGACTATAGGGATGCTGATGATGCAGTGTATGAGTTAAATGGCAAAGAGCTTCTGGGTGAAAGGTGAGCATTATATTTTTTACTCCTTGACATATTCATTTTATAATTTAAATTTGAACCTTGAAACAGGTTTCTGTGAATGCTTTGCTTTGCTTTACCAGGGTCGTAAATATTAAAAACATATCTCCATATAAATGGAAATGTTCCATGATAATTTATACTTCTTGAGTCAATGTAATGATAAAATATAAATTAGTGAAATGAAGGTTGAAGAAGTTACCCACCAATTGTAGTAGCATTTGTCAATTTCTTCCTTGAAAATCAGTTTGTTGTGTTCTTGCTTTTTCTTTTCTTTTTTTAAGAGCATTTTATGTTAAATAAAAACACAAAGTAGGTTCTATAAATTTTTTCTTTATTTTTTTTAAAGAGCTATTATGTTTGAATAAATTCACATAGTAGTTTTATAAACTTTTTCTTTATTTTTTCAAATAACAATGAAGATTATATAGAAGTAACTTATGGTCTACATGCCTCTATTAGAAGGATTTCCATTGGAATTAAATACTAGAATAGTTTCTTATCTCCTCCATCTGTACCTTTTATTCATATATGAAGAACTCTTTCATAAGTTTGAAAATAAAGGTTAAAGATCGAATTCTATTTCATTAATCTCTAAAGTGCGAATGCTAGAACCTGCAGTCAAGTGTATACAGCTAACAATCACAATTATGCACTCGTATTCATGTATAATTTTGAATGGATCATATTTTTAGCTTCTCTGAAATACTATCAGTAAAGAGTCATATATTAATTATATTTTTTTATCAATTAATTATGATTGTTTTTATTTTTATACTTATATGTGAGTGTAAAGCATGAAAATAGTTGTTTATATTATTCCTATGGAATTTACGCTTTTATTTTATTTATGATTTTAACTGTATTGGGTGAATATAGGTGAGTGCTTCCTTCTCAACCAGTTCAGAGCAATGTAATAATTGTTCAACTTGTTAGCTTTCAGTTGAAATCTTATTATGATGGGGGGGGGGGGTTCACAGAGAGACCCCATTGAAAAATCATCGACTTTTTTGTTATTTAAAACAAGTTGAAGAACTGATGCTCTATATTGTTAAACTTTCTATCAATTTTATATAAAATATAAAAAAAAATTGGGATAATGTTAAATTTTAAGGTGTGACTAAGTCACTCACGCGCGCGCACCTTTCTTTTTCATATTGCCCTAATGTCTTACTTAGGGCTTTTACCTTTATTTTTTAAAGGTTTTTAAGATAATTTTAGTTAGTTCTCATATATGTTCTCCTTAATGAAGTATTTTAAATTTTCTTAGTTTATGTAGCTCTTGTAAGTCACTTTCATTTGTAGAAAGAATTGAGTTATTTGGAAATGATAATATTAAAGTCGTGGTTTATATTACAAAGAAAGTTCAAGTACAAATATCATTAATTTATTTATCTCACACAATATTTGACAAACTCTTTATTTTTATACAGGCTTAACGATTAGCCCTATGAGATATTTATAAATGTGTCCATTATTGACTGTTTCGGTATTCTGAAAATAATAATTTCTGAGATTGATTGAACATTTCATTTAAGATTTTTGTAAAACTGTACTAATATGGTTTTCTCAATTTAATGCATGTGACATGTAATTATGTATTGTTTTATGCTTAAATACTAATATAGCTAATAAAGAGGTTTATATTACAGAATAGTCGTAGAGCATGCCCGAGGGAATGCTAGGCGAGTTGGAGGCAGTGACCGCTATGGAGGCGGAGGAGGCCGTCCAAGGAGGTCAGGTGGCTGGTATAAGTAAGTGTTAATATTTTAATGCTATCTCTTGCATCATATCTATCAATCTTTTGATTTATTTTAGCTTAATAAGTCAAGTTAAAAGTTTTATTAACTTTAGTAGGTTTCTTTTTTGAGTGCTTCATAAGATTTTGCAAATATATCACCCTAACTAAAACAAGGAAGTGATATTGCAAACTTTTTTGAAACTGTTTCGATTGTTACACTCCATTTCAATATTTTATTTAGGATATATGGTTAATTTTTTCTTATTTCTAATGGAATATGCTGTTAATTGCTCTTAGTCCTAGCTAACTAGCTTTTATTTATTTTGTATTCTGAAATCTATGAGTGTTTACTCTTCTTATTTAGTCTGTGATCTCTCAACAACTTCTCAATAGCCACTGTTTCAATGTATGTCTGCAGATCGACCTTCTTTTTTTTTCATGTTGAACTGTTTTTAAATCGAAACTCAATTCTTTGCAATGCTATATGAAGTGGAATACTAACCTTGCAAGCCATCCTTATGCTTTTTGATTATGGAATTACTTCTAAAAAAATTTATCACTTTATTGATTTTTGGTATTATCTTATGTTTCTCAGCCCATCTTTTTCTTAATGGCTTTCAAAATCAGAGTTCTTTCCTATCTTAAAATCGAGTGAAGCAAGGAACAGCTCCTTTTGTGGATTTATTTCCTTTTTTTTAACTCGTAAATTATAGTCTTACTCTGTTCTCTGTTAGTAGCTAATCCTATGCTCTTTCAGTTTATACAGTGAGATACAATTAAATAGCAATATGGGAAACATCTTAAATTTATTCCTAATAAAAATATGTATTGCTTAGCTAGATTATTTTGATGGGAGCATGCTCCAAGCCATGCAATATATTATTAGAATTTGGTGCTATTCTCAATTTCATCAATCCCCCCCCCCCTCCCCATCACATTTTGGTACACTACTGCATTAAAAAAATGCAAATAATTTAAAATATGATAAATTACTAAAAGAATCTCACAAATTGACTATTATGGACTGTTGTCATGTTACTACAGACCTTAAATCCCCCCCCCCCCTGCTTTATATATTTTTCCCCGATACATGTTAAGATCTGTTAATTTGACCCATATCACTCTTAAGAAAGTGTGTCCGCACTCTGATCTGGTTTTCCCATTCAATGAAGTATGGTTTCCTATTAAGACTGGATTTTCCCTTGAGCACACCAGAAATCTTGGGGCCATGCTACTGAAGCAAGGCAGAAAAACTGACTGTATACTGTGACTATTGAACTGAAGGTCTTCGCAATGAAGTACTCAAAATATTGTACAATTTTAGCTCACTTACCTCTGTTAATTAAATCTGCCTTGGCTAGTAGTAAAAGTAAAATCAGAGTTGGGCCCATTGTTCTCATTTGACAATACTGAGTGTATTGTCAAATGTCTCATAGTATTAAACAATTTTATAACATAATTAAATTATATTAATAGTATTAAGTCATTATTTGATAAAATAATTCAAATTCTAAGCAATATAATGTCTGGCTTGTAGACATAAAACAGTTAATCGTATTTAGATCATGTAAGGAATTACTTACATTATGATACATAAGATTAAACCATATTGCCGGTTACATTAGCTAAAATACAGATTAAACCACCGTCTTATTAATTCAGATTATTTATTTTTCCTTTAGTATGTTTGCAGAACTAATTTGTTACCACACTATCAATCTAAGTATTAATCACATCTTGTGTGATAATTCTAAATGTAAAAACGAGTCGCACTCAGAACTTTCAAGCTTTATAGCCCTGTTCTATTAAATAACTCGTATATAAACATCATTCCAATAATTTTTAATCCTTCTTATTTTGAGTAATTTGGATTTATGGACTGTGACAATAATTTGATGGTTAATTTTTCTTAATTATAAGTGGAAACGTTTCTAATGCATACTCATACCTATATCTCTGCATACTCATCACATCTATAAATTGTTTTATTTACTAAGTTTACCAGAAATACATCTTTTGTTTATAATTTCATCCAATAATTTAAACATTATTATTGTTTCAGAGAAGCTGATTACCGCAGTAGTGACAGGTCAGTTGCTATACCATTTTTGTTTTTTCTATTTGTGAGTTTTAACTATTATTAACATTGGTGACTGGCAAAGAATTTATTTTAAGATCATATATAATTTTTTGATAAATCATAATTTATGACTTGAAAAATTCTAATGTATTTTCCCTTGCCCCCCTGTTTCTTAATCAAGTTGTCTTGATAAATAAATCAAGTTATTGTAATTTTTTCTCCCTTTAATGTGTGGGTGTTGGTGTACTCATTCAACTAAATCCTTTCTAAGTTCTCAAAAGATGCTTCTTCAATTTAAAATTTATTAAATATGTTGTAATGTAAATGTCAGGACTAACTAATTTTTATTATCTAGTATTATTCTATTAGTTTTTTTTTTTTTTTCTCGTAACTTTAGTTCTTCAGCTAAACATAATTTTTCAGAGTAGAAACGTGTGTGTGTGTGTCAACACCATAAACCTTCTTGTTGTTGTTTTTTTATTCTATTAAATAAAGCTATGTATCTTTTAAATGCAAACGAAAAGGCAAAGCTTGTTTTTAAGCAAAATGGGTCCAATAGGATTGATCAAAAAAGCTTTAGTTGGTCCACCGAGAGTAATATTTATTTCAGAGTAATTTAGCTCAACAGTGGTTTTGTTTTAAGCATAGCAAAATTAAACAAATTAGATTAGGTTTTTGGCCTGGAAGCTGCAATTAGTTGTCTCAGCAGAAAAGCTATTAAGAAGATACCATGACAGTCTTGTGAAAAATTGCTATGTATCTTCATCGATGGTGCATTATAGAAGTTTAAAATTTGGTCCATTAAATGCATTGTGTTTGTGTGCTTCTATTTGTTAGCATAGTCAATGTTTGAAATAATACAACCAAATCTGGTGTTAAAACTTCTTTTTCAAACTGGTGGCAACATTAATATCGTGTATATATACAGGGTGTTTCGCAAGTAGATGACAATATGCAAGATGGAATAACTAGATCAAAAATGTAGTTAAACGCCGCCAACTGCATGATTCTNCTTTCTCTTCCTCCTTAGTGCCTTTCAGTGTGGAGGTGCCTCAGTTCAGGCAAACCAAGCCTCCCGATCCCGAGCCAGCGCCCTCATGGCATTCCAATTTTTTCCTCTCTTCTCTCCTTCACTTGAGATGTAAAGAAAGATATTAAAGAATGTAATTTTAAGTATTGGCAAGCCCTTTTATTTTAAAAAATAAAAACCAACTCCTGTATATAGACTTTTTCATGTTCTTAAAAGAATTTGTTTTCTGTTGAACTCTATTAGGGAAGGGGGATTTAAAGGAAGACCAAATTTATAATTGTAATATTTTAATTGTTATTTGAGTTGCAAGAAAATCAACTGAATTAGTTAATAAAAGATTGTAGTAAATTAAATGTAATTTTGTAATTCTTACCTGAAATGAGAAGTATGAGTAAAACTAATTTTGATGGGACAGGCATCACCTAAAATTCAATTTTAAGCAGTGAAGTTTTAAAAGAGTGAGGGTTTAGCAGACAGAAGAGTCAGATATAATTATTAATTATTCCTAAAATTTGTTCAGTTTAATAGCTTCTGTATGAAAGGTTTTTACACACACACACTTATATGTTGGATTGAACATTCCTTACTTTAAGTTTTTTTAAAGAAATAATAGTTTTATTTGAATACTTTAATCCATAATTTTGGTATCTTTAATTTCAATTAACTAAGTTTATTTTTATAAATTATTTTTTTAGATATGGGCCTCCAACCCGTACAGACTATCGTCTTATTGTTGAAAATTTATCCAGTCGAGTGAGCTGGCAGGTATGAATTTTATTTAATAATATTTGGTTTATCTTTTGTTCAAGTCAGTCTCTAGATTGCTTTTGTTAAATGTTCTAAAAATTTGATCTATTTCCTACACTACTTTATTCATATTCATTCTTATTTGTGTAAAAGAAATATTGTCAATTGTTGAGTTTTAATCTGAAGTCTAAGTCGCCCACATAATCAAATGTAAAATAAGTGAAATCTCTGAATAGAAATATGTTCCCAAGAGAGATAATGGGATTGACAGATGGTCCCAAGAGGACTTGCAGAGGATGATAATCTTGAATTGAAGAAATAACTGGCGATACGACCTCGGAATGGGAAGTACTTAGGATTACGGCTCCAACGGCATATCCTTGTTCAACGACAATGGCAGGTTATACAATCTACTAAACTATTCTGATCTTCTGAGAAGCATTCTCTGGCTCAGCTTATTGATCTTATTCTTCCACTCCACTAATTAATGTGGGTGACTTAAACTTCATCATTTCCCTTATTGTGCTCTCTAAGTTTGACTTGGACATTATGTTATGTTTGATACAAACAAAATTTATAAAACAATTTTTGTTGATTTGACCATTTAATGTTTGTGTTTTCCTCTCCTTAAGAGTTAACTGGTTTGGCTTGGTCCCGTGTGCGGCCCCCAAGGTGTGACAGTCCTGGTTCTGGTCCTATTGGTCTAGCCCGTGCTGATGACCCATGATGCGAGATAGACGTCAGTGATATGATGAATGTGAAAGACTTAAAACCCATCCAGGGAATGAGGTAGAAGGATTAACAAAAAAACGAAAAAGAGACAATTAAAAGCCAAAGTCAAGGGCAGCCAAGAACTAACTGGCTAAAGCCGAGATCTCAGCTGAGTAGACGTTTTGATGGATTGGTACCAGTAACTGAGAAAAACCACTGCCCAATTGCCACTAACTCGACCTCCTTCCCACTGTCCACATGGGCATTCCCACTGATGGCGGTTCTGACAATGAATACTAAAAAAAGGTAATTAATATAAATTCTCTGTCCCAAATGTACATATATATTTTTTTTTTACTTTAGTTTGATTTGAGTTTACATTGTCTCAATTTTGGGGTGACTGTTTCACTGATATAGCTACAATAAGCTTCAATCCCTTACCCTTGATATTTAAAAAAAAATAGACCTCTTCCTATTTCTATTTACCATTTTTATGGGACAGAGATAGCTGTGGGGTTTCTTTCTTTAATTGTTTATGTGTTTGTATATTACATATAATATATGTGTGTGTGTGTGTGTATATATATATATATACACACACACATATGTAATAAACACTCACACATGAAGAAGTTAAGTTCAGACTGGAAAAAGAATCTGCATTATTGTTTTATATTTGCTTCTATTAAACAACTTTTGTATAAGGCTAGACAAAAAAATTATTGGTACATAGGCACATTTACTTCTCAAACTGAACATAACTGAGTTTGGAGAGTTGTAGATTTGGATTTAAGTCCAGTTCCTGTCACCCTGGATTAAATGCATGTAAGTACAACTCACTAATCATGTCCTAGGTGTTTAATAATAAGTGATTTTAATACTTTCTCTAGGCTCATGAATTCTTGAGATATTCATTCCACCTCAAAAGTAATGTCTTTTTTTAAGCCACTTACTGTTGACTCATACCATCCCTTTAAAATGTGTTATTTTATTTCTATTGTCCAGTTGTCACATATTACATTGGAACTTAGTATTATAATTATTGGTTGATTACAGTACTTCAATAATTAAATTATTTAGAGTCACTCTTGAATCAATATTTGTCACATATCAATTAATTTTTCTTTTAATTAACTTATTATTATTAATATGCTTGCTTTGTGAGATGAAATTCATCCTGTTAGAAAGCAGCCAAGAAAATAGCTTGCATTACTGCATTTCTCTATTGTAATGAGGTGCATTCTGATTTTTTTAACAGAATTTTAAGTAATTTTATCTTTTGAGTTAAATAATTGTAGAAAAGTAGGTTATTAAAAAAAAAAAATTGAATTTCATATTAAAAGTTCAATTTACAGATTTATTATTCATTTTGAAGTATTACTGACGGTTATTTCTCTTATGATTTCAGTTATCTAGTTTTCATAATATTGTGGGGTAGGATGTGTTGTCTATTTTAACATATGATCCTGCTTGGCAAGTCCTTAGTAACTCTGCGAACTCCGGGTATTCTTATCTTGGTAGAACAGACAAAAGATAAAACGCTATTATTTTTATTATAGATATAACATAATTCATTGTTTTATCAGTTATACATCTTATGCTTAAAGTATAATTTTGCTCAAATAATTTAAATAAAACCTTCCAAATCGTAACATTAAGTCAAAAACCGAACTGTTTAGATGGTTATTTGCCCAAGGCTTCCTAAATAACCCATCTTAATGTTATGAAAATAAAAATTTTATAAGCCCTGAAAATTAATCTGCAATAGTTTAATTTAATATAATTTAAATATGATTTTATGATTTATTTTTTATGAAAATAAAACAATTATTTAAGTTATATGATTTGCTCTAAGAGATCAATTTCTGAAAAATACTAAACTCACAGCACATTTATTAAAGATGCTCTTCATTTACAAATA
>KZ809638.1:84556-98271 GCA_000696205.2 Oncopeltus fasciatus
ATTTTATATTCTATTCCCTCCCATTAATTGTTTAAGATTTACGTGGGATAAAAAACCACAACCAAATAAAATATTTATAAAGAAAAAATTAAATAAATTAAATGACAAGAGTCAACAAATAGCTTGACAATGTAAGCTCCTTCGAGTTTAAGACGAAGTTCTCGTCTTTCTTGTGGGTTAGGCTCTCGCTAGTGTAGAGGGAATTGAATGAGATATCTAGCGCGTCCTTGCGGTGTAACGGCTTAGCACACCGGCCCGGATAGCAGGGGATCCAGGTTCGATTCCTGGCTGGGACAGTTAGATTTTTTTATTCTATTCCCTCTCATTAATTGTATGACATAACATCTCTTTCACAAACGCAGCACCATTAGGGCAAGGCACACCCGCACTTGCGTGAAGGTTCAACAATCAACCAACTTCTGACTAAAATAATCATTTCACATGCTTCCTTTCAACCGTCTAATCAAATTTTCTGAAACACTGGTGACTACCAAATGAAGCCAGGGTTAACCCCACCCATTTTGTTCCCTGTTAAATTAATGAAAGGGGGGAGGGAGGGGTGGCTGATCGTTTCTAAATGACAATCAGAATCAATTATGCCCGATGGTTGAAGGCGAGACTTAGAATCCAATCCATCGGTCTCCGAAGGCGCAATTACAATCCCGAGGGTAATGCCCTCCGAAGATGGACAGCGACTCAGTGAGTTATGCGCCTATTGAGCGGGCCAAGGAGCGGGACTTACCTAGAGGCAGACAGCTTATCTGCAGGGCCAACTTCCCCTTCCTTCATAAATATTCCTCCTAGGACACATCCGTCAGCGTGCTATCTCATCTCCACTAGATAGCTTAGATTAGAACCAATTGCAACTTACCACGAACTAGCGCCATTTTTTCTCTTTCTTCTTCTATCCTCAATGCCCTTTATTACTATCGAATCTACAAGAATACAAGAAGGAAACCATGCCATCCATCTTTCCTAAAATACATTTTTTTAAAAATATTCTAGCATTCACTTGGAATATTTTATTATCAAACAGAATTATCCTNCCGAGTAGTTCCAAAAAAGTTAGTTCATGTAGTTCATTAACTATTAACTAACAACTTAAGAACTACTAAGTTTCTACCATAAAATGCTCCTTATTCTTAGCATAATGAAACGAGTTCTTTCAACCCTTCACCTATGCAATTCAGGAGATATAAATATGGTTCACATATCATAAAGCACAAATATCTTATGACACAAAAGTACGTGTGTGTGTTTACTATGAGATATATGTATGAGTATTTTAGAGAGAAATATTATGTATTTAATCGTCTAAATTATAAAGAATAAAATAAAAGTATTGCTATATTTTACTGAAAAAAAAGAAAGAAAAAGCTGAATGAATTACTTAAAGATTCTAAAATCTTAGCATCAATTGAGCTATTATTATTATTATTTTCGTGCGTGACGGATATTGATCGATCATTGCGGGCAAAAGAATATAAACTGTATTGATTGATCTAAGTGAGGTAGAGATACGACCTACATTCAGCTAATCTAGCTATTAAATATTTCGATAAAATGTAGTTACTTCTGAAGCAAACTAGATAAATTACTGGTCACCATTAACCTTATCTGTTTTTATAAAAACACAATAACAGGGGAAGGGGTTGTTATTTATGTCAGTGAACATTCAATTTCATATTTATTCCGATAATTTAAATGAATTCAGAAATATTACCGGCCGCTGATTGTTGCAAATATAAATACAGGCGTTCCTTATTTAGTAACTAATTGTCTCGTAAGGCTGATTACATTCTAAAACTTAGAAAATATAGAAGTAATGATATGGCGTGTAACTATTTACTTAATTGTAATGTTAATACCAAGTCTTTTACACATAAATAGCGAAGCTCATTGCAAGTCGTCATGGTTTTTAATTACATTAAGGTTATATTACTTCAAACTAGTCAGCTATAATTGTTNACATTCTAATGGATTCATGGCTTTCAATTGTTATAAGATTCGTTACAAATATGGATTTTCCTAAAAAAAATTAGATTTTACGTTTCATTCTCTAATTGCACTGTATCAATAACACTGCAATTAAAGAATAATAATACAATTTACTGAAGTCTTTTAAAAGAGATGGTACAATACATAATTTTATTTTTAATAATTTATCTTAACATCAATTAACAACTACCATTCTTTTTCTGACTAAATAATAGTAAGGATTAATTCATGTATTTCCCTGTTACAAGTATCCCCTTGTTATGTATTTAATCGTCTAAATTATAAAGAATAAAATAAAAGTATTGCTATATTTTACCGTTTCCTTTAAGAGTTCTCTAATAGAAAAACTTGCAGTAGGGTGTGAATGAGAATAATCTGGGGGGAAAGGAGTATAAAGGATGTGAACGGTTTTCTACCTTTACTTTCTTGCAGCAAATGAGGGCCAGCTGTTCCCTTCTCTGTAATCGGAGAGAACTCCCCCCGTCCCAGCTTTCAGCCTGATTGTGGAGCTGGACCTGCAGCAACCCTCAGATCAGCGCTTCCAAGAGGGGATGGAGTACTTTCTTCCGGAAGCACGAGAACGTAGTCCGTCTGAGAGCGGACGAGGATGCGATACGGGGGATGCGTTCGGTCAACTTGGGATCGCTTTAAGCTACCTAAGATGAGGTCCTTGAGAAGATCGTATCCCCTTAAAGATAAGCCCAAGGAATGTAGTGGTTTACTGAAAATTCTTCTTAATAGAATATAGGCATCAGAAGCAATAGATCAAATTTCCGTCTAAATAAATGCACGCAATTTACTGCAAACTGATCTAACCCTTTCATTTACAAAATATTTGGTCTGCACTCAATAATTCGTTAAATAGGAAACCTACTTTTCTTTAAAACGAAGTTACTGTTGATTTTTGTTTAAAACACTTTGTTGCTTTGGTTATTAGTGCCTCCCTCCTCCCCCCCCCCCCTTNGATACATCAAGTATTCCTATAAATTCCCCCACTCACGTGACCCATGAACAAAAAATTTAATACATTCAACATTTGTGATCTAAAGCCTAAATACAAATTTCGGTTATTATATTTTTAAAATAAGATGGCGTCCTGACCCTCAAATTAATATTTTTATACATTTTTCGTTTGTTAGTAATATTAATTTAATACCTAATATGGTCTATATTTTTTTTTCCAATTAACTGAAAAAATAAAGAAGACATTTTATTTTGGTCTGTCACTAAACCTCCCCTCCGCCATATCTTCCTCGACAGATTACATTATACCTATTGACTAATTTTCTAAACGGATTCTATAAAAAATAAATGCCTAATTTTTAGTTTCTTTGAGTTTAAAAGTATGAACGTTAGAGGTCGAACACTAACACTCACACAAACACACATAACTTTTAACTTTTATTTCCTCCTTCTTGAAGAACTTTTCAAAAGTCGAATTTCTCAAACTAAAAGCGTATCAGACCAAGGATATATTAAAGTAAACTTCTAGATAAGTAATGTTCTGAAATTACTCTCAGGTAATCAATCACGATAATGGTAAGACGACATAATACACTTTGCTCACGAATCTCAAGTGATTGTTCCTGTTGTCATAATTCTAAAATCTGCTGTAGAGCAAACATACCTAAAAAAAACCATACAGCCTTCAACGTTGCCTGAGGCCGTGTAGATTTACCATCCCTTACTTTGATCAAGATTTGGCCTGTCGATATGGCCACCGAGGGGAACAAAAGAACATTTAAGATAGGCTTAGAGGCTTTATTATGCAAGTCAATATCATAAGATATAGTAAAAGATAGGAAAACAGAAATAAAATGTTTACATTTGAAGTATTATACTGAAAATAATATGACTGAAAAGTTATAATTAGGCTGAACCTATCAATAATAATTCCAGCATCCATGCACATTGAACCACTTTTCCACTAGATTACTAAAATATAGCCCATAAAAAATTTTAAAAAATGTTTTTTAATAACCTTTATTTACATATTACATTCTGTTAAAAATAAATAAAAACATTTTGTAATTTGATTACAATGAATAATAATAATAATAAAATGGCATTAATGAAAGTCACATGTTGAGAGAAGGTGACTAGTGACATCACTTTGAAAAAGTTATAATTTAGAAAGAAGAGCTTCAAGAAGAAACACCTTTGAAAAAAAATAGAGGTACAACATCCTCCTAATATAATATGAAAACCGAGTAGTTCCAAAAAAGTTAGTTCTTGTAGTTCAATAACTATTAACTTACAACTTAAGAAATACTTAAGTTTTACCATAAAATGCTCCTTGTTCTTAGAATAATGAAACGAGTTCTTTCAACCCTTCACCTATCCAATTCAGGAGATATAAATATGGTTCACATGTCATAAAGCACAAATATCTTATGACACAAAAGTACGTGTGTGTGTTTACTATGAGATATATGTATGAGTATTTTTGAGAGAAATACAGAGAGGGAGAGAGATATTTCGGTAACCGCCGAAATGATTGTAGTTATCAGGATCCAGATCATCTGGTCCTGGGTTATTTAATGCTGCCTCAAAATCCCTTCCTCTTCCAAATTCACCCCCTTCAAATTTAGTCAGGCATGACAGGGCATCGGTTGTGGGATGGTACACCTGGTTTTGCGGCCTATCGACCCCCCACCATCCCCCACAGCGAGCGCACAATGCCAGACAATGCCTACTTATTCATGCCCTCTTGCAGATCAGGACATGTCTCAGCAGAATTATCGAAGCCGCAACATCGGAGGTTTGCAGGGCGAGTTCGGCCTCAAACTCCCCTCGGTAAATCTCGAAATTGTAATGCATGAACCACCATGATGACCACAATTCCCACTAACTAAAAACTTTTGAGAGGCTCAAATTGGGTCTGGTGGTTAAGGCTCCTCAGCTAAAAGTCTAGGTTCAGTGCTCAAAGTGCACAGTTATTTTTTCTTTCTGAGCCTCAGTTATTAATGATCCAGGGGGTGGATTTCTTGTGTGTTCCTAGGGAACACCCAGCCCTAATTGGGAACCATTCTTCATTGAATGGGAGAAAAAAAGCCATAATCTGTGATAAGAGTATTTTTGGACCGTTTTTATACCAATTTGTTTTATGCAGAGAAAGCACCACGTTTAGGTACCATATGTGTGAGTGTGTGTGTGTGTGTGATTATATACACGGAATCAAAATATTATTTCGGGCTATAGATCAATAATAATAATAGAACAAAATAAATATAAGTCAATTTATTATCAAAAATAATTCTTTGCTTATTACACACAAACCTACTGCAACTATTGCGCCTAATAACTAACAGATATAAATATAGAAAATATAAATTACTTACAGCTAATAAATTAATTGATATGTACAAATAAATTAAATACGCTTGTTAACAATGAGGCCTCATGATAATTTGTCATAGATACACGTATCACTTCGCTGTTACCGGGGTGTAAAAGGCTAAGTCCAGCCCGATGCTCGAAACACGTGATCTTCCATGGAAACTAAGGCGCCTGCTAACAATCACTGACACCAAGGGGCCGCTGGCGAGCTGCTTATATTACTTCCTGGACGTGGCGAGGCAAGTCTAGGGGGTCTTTACGGATTTCCAAGTAAGCCAACTTCCCTTTCCTAGACAAAGGAGGTTAACCTTCAATTGCCCCCTTCCCGTACAGGTCTGGTATACACACCACCTACTTCTCTAGGACGCGGTAAAAAATAGTGACCAAACAATGACAGACTTACATGTTTCACTATTGTCAATAACATACGTACATATATAGATCATCTCAATAGGTTGAAAAAAAAATTAAAAGGTTAGTCTTTAAATTCACAAGTTGGTTATGTTTCTATATCGTTTAACTATGAATTCGCTCTGGGAATCAAAAGCTCTTTGAAATTTCCTACAACACCTCTAAAGCTAATATTTATAATACCATATTTCTTTCTAATTTAGTTCTGTTTAATTGTTTAACTTTTCATTAAAAAAAGATATACTCCAAGTTGAAAGATAAATGAGCTTTGAGGTTTTTTCTTATTTACTGTCAAAACTGTCGAGCATAACTACCTTATACTAAAACCGAATTTAATGTACCCGGACTTAAAATATTGATACTACCTACTTTTTTTTTATCCAGATTGAAATATTTTAAAGGATAAGCTTAATATTTGATAATCTCAAATAATCTCCAATGCCGAGATTTTGTTATGAATAAATACTATGACTATTATTCTGTCCTTATTAAATTAGCAATTAGATAGAAATATTTAAACAAATAAAAAATAACAATAGATTACTACATTAGTAATAGGAAAGAAATGTAAAATTAGTTACATAGTAAATGTAAAAAAAAAACTTTTTACATCCGTTCCTAAATGCAATACTGGTAATTTCTCTGTTATTTAATTGTATAATACCATTATTTTGTGATTGTTCCACGGGACTGTACAGAATAAGGTGGTGTGTTCACTGCAAACATGTTAGAGGTTGAAATTCCCACCTTGGAAAAGCTCTGCTTTGATGACTAATTTTATTTTGCTTTGAAAGGACGCATGCTAAAACGAAGACTGCCGCCAGAGGCCGGTAATGTACAACCTGTGTTCAAGCCGCCAGCTGGCCAGGATTTCCCGCCAAAACTAACACACACACAAACAAGGAAGATTTCCAGCTGTTTCGGATTCCAGGCGTTCGCCGTCATTTCCTGACAGCCGATTCTACCCAGGGTCCATAGAGTGGATCACCCAAGAACGAGCATACAAACACGAATTATTTATTTGTGATTCCTCTCAGGAGGAATAAAACCATCAGAAAAATTAGATTACTCAGAAAAATCTAGTTTCGATAAGCCTCTGAAATAAAATACTTGTATAATACAAAATGACTTTAAAACCATCTAGAAATTTGAAGTACACAGACGAAGAAGATACAGCGAACACTTTATATCATAAAGCGACCGTATTTTTGTCATCTAGACTAACGTATAAAGTTTTAATTTTTTTTTTTTTTTTTTTGCTGTGTTAGCCTCCCTTGCAGCCACTTAGGTTCATTGGAGGGAGGGGCTATCTACAGATTGCCACCCTATTTTAAACACCCATGGCTCAGGACAAGCTTCTATTTATAAATAAAAGATTGCCTTGGACGGGATTTGAACCCGCAGCGTCAGGATTTCAAGACCTGTACGGATCCCCTGAGCTAGCCTGGCGCCCCAAAGTTCTAATTCTTATCCATCTTAAACGGTTAATATTTAAATCACTCGTCGGAGGAGGAATTCTTGGAGCGAGAGCATCATGCTCAACAGTGTCTACATCATGACTGATCTGTTCTTTTCAAAATTATCTTTGAGAGTTGTGGAAGGGAATGGGAAGCGGATGTGGGAGAAGGGTAAGGAAAAGAGGGGTTAAATGGCTGGAGGTTCATGGAAATATTACTGTTAGGAAAATTGAGAAAGAATCCCTCTTTTCCTTACCCCATTTCTGCATGCCTTTCCTGTTCCCTTCCACAACTGTCAAATATAATTTTTAAAAAAATAAAAAACACATCAGTCATGATGTAGACACTGTTTAGCACGAGTCTCTACCACTATCACCCTAATTGTACGTACATATTATAAATATTAATTTTATTTTTCTTTCTCCCTAATATGTACATTATCCAGTTTTCATGCATTTTATATAATCGATTTTATATTTTATTTATTTAATCTTTGTTAGATAGGAAATATAGAAATGTTTCTACAATTATTTCGTGTATTTTTATTTTTTTTATATTCAGCCCTGAAATTCAGGCCGAAAAGTTGGCTAAAATAAAAACTTTATTGGATACAAATTAGTTTTTAATTCTTTAACTACAAAGACCGAATTCATGTTAATCCTCTCTTCATTACGGTCAACTAATTCACTACCTAATTTTGTTAATTATTATAACTTAATTTATCAGTTGTTACATTCGTATAATTACTATATGATAGCTAATTCTTTATAGTGATAAATAAACTACATAAATTACACTTAGTTATTCTATATGAATTATTTTTAAACCCATAGTTCGGAAAGTAACTCCACAAGAGCTTGATTAAACTATAATAAGGGAGTTAATTGGAATGTTATAACTAATAATTAATATGAATAATTTCCAGAGTTATATCTATCGTCCTCGGGTTTTCCCTTCTCGACTTTATGGCGGAATCTACGATTTTCGTTATTCATATATTGTTTTCTAATTAAATTAGTTCTATCCTCACGGACTATAAGCACCAGGGGTTTATCAAATACAAAATATAAAATAAAAAATAAAATTCACATTTTATAAATATTATTTTTTGTGTTATATAATCCCACGTAATTTTTAACAATTTTTAGTGCAAG
Organism: Oncopeltus fasciatus; assembly: GCA_000696205.2. Classification (NCBI taxonomy): domain Eukaryota; kingdom Metazoa; phylum Arthropoda; class Insecta; order Hemiptera; family Lygaeidae; genus Oncopeltus; species Oncopeltus fasciatus. The sequence continues at coordinate 92,916 of KZ809638.1, forward strand.
GGAACAGANTTATCTAAATTTACGTGGGATTAAAGACCACAAAATAAATAATATTTATAAAATTAAAATTTAAAAATAAATAACGAGAGTCATTTAAACAGCTTGACAATGTCAGCTCCTCCGAGCATCAGACGATATATTAGTCTACCTTGGAGGTTACTCGACACTAGTGCGGGGAATTTAATAACTTATCAGACTTGTCCCGGTAGCATAAGTGGAAAATGCACCGGCCCAGATAGCAGGAGATCCAGGTTCGAGACCAGGCTGGGACAGTTAGATTTTTTATTCTGTTCCCTTGCACTAAAAATTGTTAAAATCCACTTTTTTATTTTTATACTTAAGACAGTAAACTATTAGTACAAAAAAAAAGTTTGTTAGTAATATGGGTGGCGAATGGGGAATTCGCGGTTGGCGTTCCTGGCATTCACCGACATGACCAGTTGCTAATCAGACACATTCCTCATAGATCGATCTAGCCAAGAATGTCCGTTCTTCTAAGTATTTTTTACAGGCAACTGCAAACTTCCCAGCGCATAAATACCAACTTTATGTATGATGTATCTCACACTGAGCTTTCTTACAGTACATTTGTGGTCCAGTATGTTTTGTTGTCTATCCACTAATAATGGATAGCTTAAAAATAATTTTTCTTTTTCATTAATCCAGCAGCTTTCCAAAGATATGCGCTTAATTATTTACAAAGATCAAGGGGGGAAAAAAAGCTCTAAAAAGTGAAGATAAATTTCACTTTTAGATTCAATACATAATATTAAGATTACTGAACTTGACTTCAGAAGTCGTGCGATTAAATGCTCGGAAACTTATCTAATTCTTCACTCCAGTTTGAAGCGTACTTGACAAGTTTAGTCACGAATATCCTTGGCGACATCCGACTAATTGTAAGCGAATACTCCTTATTAATTTAAGTTGGTAATTGCCATTGATTTCATTTAAGTAGGAGAAAATTGAAGGCTGCTATTAGGGGGAAGATTAAACAAATTTTAAATATTAATATTTTCGTAATTATTAGCGATACAAAAAATGTAAAGAACTAAATAGGTGTAAAATTTAATTTTATAAGGAAGAAATAAGGAAAACCTATTCTTCGCACAATGAGTAAACTCAACTGAGTGAGTGAGTACACTCTTTGAGAAAAGAATTGGTTTTCCTTATTACTTCCTAGTAAAATATCTTAGCTCCAGAACATATTGAAGTAATTTTATAACATTATTTCTTTATAAGAATTTTTTTTTTTTTAATTTTTGAAAGGAGTTTAAAAATAAAATTTCTTGTCCTTGGCGGGACCCCTCATTTTGAAAATATATAGAAACCGAATTCCGTATTTAGGTGTATAATTGTAAATAATTTTAATAATTATTATAACCTGATTAATCAGGAGACAGTTGTTACATTTCTACAATTACTATATGATAGCTAGTTCTTTATATTCATAAATTAACCTCATAAATTATACTTAGTTATAATTATCCCACATTAATTATTTTAAAACCCGTAGTTCGGAAAGTAACTTCACAAGAGCCTCATTAACCTATATTCGAGAGTTAACTCTATCGTCCTCGGGTTTGCCCTTCTGGACTACATCTCCCTTGAGAGAATTTTCTCGGGAAATCGGATGAGGGGAAAAAGGGGTTTAGTGTAAGGCCAAAATTGTAATATCTTCATTATTATTTACGTTATGTTAATAGAACATAAATGGTGTAAAACGTAATTTCCTGTTCTAATATATTTTCTTATTTTATAGCATTTTCTGTACAAAACGCTTATTGAAGAAGAATAATATGTAACTAAGATGATTATTAGATGATTTTAGTTGGGGTTCGGTCAAGGTAGATCCAAAAGAAATATACAAATTTAACAAAAGTGTATTTTTTTAAAAGATTATCTGCCAACGTTTCGGCTTACATTGTAAGCCATCTTCAGGGCTGTCATGAAGACGAGAGAAGACGTCCTGTCCCTAAGTTCACATTTCCATGACTGGCCAACTAAATCATACTTAACTAAAATCATCTAATAATAATATCTACGGTCAAGAAACTCTCCTTTTGTAACTAAGATGGTTGAGCGCTTGCCTTACCCTACCTCCCCGGTCTAAACTTTAGTACTCATTGTATTCTTCGACTTGCAAATTAAATTTTCTCATTTACTCTTACTTATTTCCATTTTTAGAGAAAGAGAGAAAATCTGCTTTAACTAGACAGCTCCTGCGTCACGGGATATTTCATTGGATAGAAACAAAACTTCACCTACAGCTCTCCTCTCTCTCTCATTTCGAGGAACTCTGATCAGAGATATCTGAGGAAATCTCTAGGCCAGATAGTATAATCGTGTTCTCCGATATTACGTCTAACTTCTGGTAAAACCACCACCTTCACATATCACATGTGCCACAATCAGGAGATCTGGTCCGTTTCCATTCTTTCCGTCTGAGGCATAGGCAAGTTGGCAATTTGAAAGCGTTGAGGCGGTACACGAAACGACAACCTCATATCTGGTGGGTTGTGATCATAATTGGTTGCCGACCAAAACGAGCAAAGTCTACCTGAGGGTTATCTTCCATGTTTTCCTCGTCCCCTTCCTAGGCCGTACCCGCACTGTTATTCAGAAGCTGTGCTTACTCTCTAGTAAGCGCCTCTACGGCGCAGTCTCGTCTCTTAACAATTTTGTCGAGACCTACGGGGCATTCAGTGAGGGTGGCCATACCTCTCTGCCCTTAGGTCTGAGTCTGCTTATTGGTCATCCGCAATTAAACCTTCCGACTTGAGCACCAAAGTAGGCTGGTTCACTATCAGCTGTGGAGGCATGATGAACCATCTGTGACCCACATAAGAAGAGCAATACTTTTCTAAAAGGGCAGAAAATGTGAACATTTTTTTTTTTTCAATTTATGAGCTTTTTGAGAAAACTATTTGCGAATAAAACTAATTAATTTGAAAGATTCCTCTCATCTTACTTCTCATACAGTAGAGAGGTGATTTTACCTTTTATCTATGGGGCTTATTTTCCAACTCCAAGGATGATCAAATTAATCTTTTACTTATATCTATGTTAACCTTTAACAACACGAGAAATCTTCAAAATCTTTTATTATCGTTTATATGTTAAACGTCGTAAAATAGAGTACTTAGAGGAACATTTGGGTATTCAAAAAATTGCATTCTTCAAATCGATAATAAAACTGTATTCAATGACACCAATAATATTGTTCAATTTTAAATCCAATTAAGTATAAATTTTTTTATTTTGTCATTAATTTAGTNCTTTTTTTTTTATTTTTTTTTTTTAAAGGCGCTCAACAGCTAGGTTATCAGCGCCTGGAAGTGTTTCATTATTATTTATTGCTGTTAGTTATGTGATAGGTTGTAAGCTATATTTTATAATAATATCCGATTTCTTTCAAGTACTTTATTAAATTATCTATGTTTGTAGTATTATCTCCTAGTAATGCTTCTATTGTTGAGGGTAGGTTACATTTATGGGTCAGGTGGCGATATGCAGGACAATCTACGAGTATGTGGGCAACTGAAAGTGGGTCATGACAGAGGTGGCATTTTGGTGCTTCTTCATTTGATATAAGATGTCCGTGAGTGGCTTTACAGTGTCCTATTCGCAAGCGAGTAACTATTACTTTCTCTCTTCTGCTTTGCCTTACAGACGAGGACCATTTTTTAACAGTGGGTTTGATAGTTTTAAGTTTGCTTGGTGGGCTTTCCCGCCACATATTTTGCCAGCTTTTCGGGTTTTTTTTTCTTTATAGGTGCTGCAACGTCATTTGGCGTGACAATTTACGTTAACCTTTCAACACGAGAAGTCTTCAAAATGTTTTATTATCGTTTATATGTTAAACGTCGTAAATTAGAGTACTTAGAGAAACATTTTAGCTTTCAAAAAATTGCATTCTTCAAGTCCATATTAAAACAGTATTCAATGACACCAATAATATTGTGAAATATTGTTCATTTTCAAATCCAATAAAGTATAAATTATTTTATTTTGTCATTAATTTAGTTAGTATTAATATAATACTAATTAAATTTTCTTTTGGAAATCAATTATGATTTCGTTGGGAAATCTTTTCTCTCATTTCTCATTTGTTCTCTCATTCTCTTATTTTTTAGGCTATGTCTTCAGGAACTGAAATGCTTTTGATAAATAATGGTACTCATAAAAATGAAAATTTGAAGAAAGAAAAACTAAATTCTTTAATGCATTTGCATATAATTCCTTGGACGCGATTTTTTTTTTTTTTCACTTCAATTCAGACAGAACCTACCAAAGATTTGGTATTCTAATTTAAAGCAAATTATTCAGGTTTTGTTCAATTTCCCCCTCTTCCGTACATTTATTTTCTTCCGTCTTCTGCTTTTCTGGCAGCTCATTCAGCTTCCCGTCTCTGCACTTGCTCTACCATTTTTCAATATTACAATTCAAGATACGCCCGAAACCACTTCAGCTTGAGAGGATAATGGAAGGAGGTCTCCCTACAAGATCTGATTGTTCCCTCCGAGTGGGAGAGTCTCTTTGCCTAAAGTAAAATAAAGTGAAGTCGTTAACTAAAGGTGTACCTCGGTCTTGCCCGCAAGCTCATTGGCTGCAGATTAGGGTTGGATGGTGCGGGTGGGAGAGGGAATCCAGTCCCCCCTCCCACCAGCACCATCCACCGTACCCTCTCACAGGACCCCACAAAGCTCCCATCCTCCGGAAAGGCCCATGAATATTGTAATGCGTGAAGGCACTGAGCAACTTCTCGGCAAAGAAGGCCCGCAGGAATCAGGACTACCAGATCAAAGGCTAAGCCCTACCTCCGACCACACTGTCATTAAATTACCACTTCGGTTCGCGTAGGACAAAAGGAGGGAAGAGAAAGCTGGAATAAAGCATAAAGGATCAGCATTAAACCGATAGGGATTTGAGGAGGCCATTGGAAACAGTACAGGAAAAAAAAATCAAAAAGAGTCAAACCTGTAGAGCATTAAAAAGAAATCGTATATAATTAATACTATGCTAGTAAAGAAAAAATTAAGACCGAATTCAGTTCGTTCAATCGACTGACAAGAAGAATAAACATTGTGTGTTTCATTGGAAATTAAATTCGATAACTAGACATAAAAAAAATAATCTCAATTAATAGAAAAATTAATTTTTGTGAAATATAAAGAGAATATAGAATTGTATAAATAAAATTTATGTTTAATGATCTTTTTTCACTACAAATGGCTTACTTTTAGAACATTTTCGAATCAAATTTAAAATTCCTTGAGCTCCACAATATGGAGTAGTATGCTGACAGACGGATTGCTTAAACGCATATTTGTAGTGCTACTAAGACAAATTACAA
>KZ809639.1:17370-36961 GCA_000696205.2 Oncopeltus fasciatus
TATAATAGCATAATCAACCTACAGATATTTATAATACCTCTACATTTATTTTTGCTAAATTAAAACTGCAAGTGAAAATATTAATATTTAGTACTTTGAAATAATTTATAGTAATCAGAATTTTATAAAAAGTAATTTTAAATTTTCTAGTGATAAAATCTTTCCTTAGGAATTACATATTACTTATTTGATTTCCTGATACAATATCTCACACTTAACTTTCTATATTAAAAATGAGATGTTTTTTAAACCCCACTTAACTCCTAGAAAATCTTTAATTTGCCAAGGATTGTTAGTACAAAATTGTTTTGCTTAGGAAACATTTTTTACTTAATATGATATATGGTTTTTATGTATTGAACATAAATTTAACCCTCCTTATTGCCATTGTTACTATTGGGAGAGTCGATTCCAAATTTACCTGAGTATTCTGAACGATTTCAGTTTTTCTGAGAGAGGAGATACTTGAGGTGTATGGTATTAAATTCACAAATTTAAGAGTCGTGTCAATATCATTAATTGTATTATATATCAATTCAATCTTTCATTTTTTTAAAGGGTATTTTAACTTAATTGCACTGCACATTGAGTATGTATTTGACACTGTTTCTATGTATACTTTGTGCGACTTTGTCGAATTCGTTAATCCGTAGTTTGTAACTTGGATTATTGTTTTTCCATTCATTGTTTAAGCGTATGTTAATAAAATATTTTTGAAGTATATTATCGTTACATAGCTTTTTCAATAATGTCCATATTTTTTGTGAGCCATGATAATTTAGAGTCCCAACTGTTGATTATCCCACTTTTAAATCAGCGATTTTCAAAATGTATTCTTCAGTATTAGACCTGCACAATTACTATAATCTGTTGGTTAGTATGACATCACTGCTGCTGGAATTAACAATAGTGTTATGACGAGGAGATTATACTTTACTTGTAATAGATTAAGTTTTACTTTCTTCGAGTGTAATGTTCTTATGTGTTTTTCATTTTATTTTTATTAAAACTAACCAAGTTACTGTTTTCGACTTGAATTTGGCAAATGAACTCTTTATTTAATCGATTTTATCTTACTTAGTAAATGAAACAACAAAAATTTATTATGAAAACCGAGCCATACATTTCATGAAATTGCTAAAATGATTCCCGCTTAATTTACAAAAGTCTCTTTGTCAATTAGGGATTTTTATACTTGTTTGATATTTTTTTTTTAAATACTCGCATCAGTATTAACAATCAAAAATTATTACTATAAGATGATTTTTGTTGGGGTTCGGTCAAGGTAGATCACAAAATATACAAATTAAAAAAAAAAAAAAGAATATTTTTTTAAAAACATTATCTGCCGACGTTTCGGCTTACATTGTATGCCATCTTTAGGGCTATCATGAAGACGAGAGAGGACGTCCTGTCCCTAAATTTACATTTTCAGTCATGGATCTACCTTGACCGAACCCCAACAAAAGTCATCTAATAATAATACCTACGGTCAACAAACTCTCCATTTGAATAAATTATTACCTTTTATTAACCTCTTGACGGGCCTCTAACTTGTATCTTAGAACAGTAGGTTATCAATTCAAGGTGTATTCACGATCGTAAAGAACACATTCTCTGTTTTACGATCTTCTCCTAGGAACATTTTACGCCCCTGAATAGAGAGCACTTTGATGAGCTGCCGCTGTCTCTCTGCAGATGCTTGTAGGGATTCGGCTAGGAAATTATTATACACGACTCCTACGAGCACTATCTCTCAAGCAGATTTCGCTGAATGGAATAGAGAGATTAATATTGCTACTCTAACACACATGGCTCCATAAAAGTAATCAGCCATTCTTATCGGATGTTAAAAAAAAAAATTATATATATATAAATATATACTTATAATGTAATGTATGTATGTATGCATTAAATTAGGTATAGGTAGTAGTTTTTGTAAAACTTGCCTGTATACCATTTCAAGTTTCTTCTAAAATGATTACCGCAAATTAGGTTTTTGTAACAATATTATAAAACATAAATATTGTAAAATTGTCTTGTTTACCTAATAAACCTTTTGGTAAAGCTAAATATAACCACACACAAAAATAACTAATTATTATTGGACCAGCACAATATTTGCCATACACAATAAAGAAAAAAAACAAAAAAACAATTGGTGTACAAAATCTTATAAAAAATACAAAGAAATTATAAAATAAAAAACGGAGGTCTCTTGAAAGAGGCGAGCTGTCTCCTACTCCGTCGCTGACGTTGTACCATGGGCATGTTGTAGACGAGCATTGGACCGAAATCAGGATTTTCTAAAAAAGCCATATTCATCCGTATTTGAGGATTAAGGCGTCCATTCCCTGTTCGCTCACGCTTTGACCATATAGAATTGCAACTTTCATGGTATTTCACGACATATCACCAACCTCATGGTTCCGTTAGTCTAATATTTCTTTGATTGCATCTCTTATATCAGTCATTTATTTGCCTTCCCCTTCCATCCCCTCCCCTCACTCCAGCCCTTACCTCTCTCCCTTGCCCCACCTCTCTCATCCCCCACCTCTTTCCTTCCACCCTCCAGCTCCCCAAAGTAAATGAAGTCACGTAGGAAGTTTGTGCAGGGCGTTCGTTCTAATTAAGAAGGTAGTTTCACTACATTCCAGGCGGCTCTCAGCGAGTTAGAGTCCGGAGTATATCACACCCTGCACTTTACCTGGGGTACTTTGTCTTCATTTCTGACCTTTTCCATCCGGTTGTTTTTCAATGAAAAATGTGCTGTAATTGAAAAACCAGTTTTACAGCAGATTTTACATGCTTGTCTTACAATTTTTGGAACAAAATTACGGTAATTTGTTTCATAAGTACAAATAGTAAAACAATTTATTAAACAATATTTTTAAAACTTCCATCAAACACGAGCTTGTAGACTAAGCGAATGTTGGATTCTTTTGAATTTATTGGGCATGTATAAAAATAAATTTTGAATTCTGAAAAGGTAGATAGATAAATAAACAAACTTTGAATTTTGAATAAATTTGTATAAAAAGACTGAAATTCCTGTCTCTCAAATCCAACTTAATCCGCGACCTGGATTTGACCTGGCCCAAGAGGCTTCTCTACTTGTACTTGGTTAGTGGCCTTTTCTTACTCTGTCTATCATGTCTGAAATTAATGAATTTTAATCTCAGTGGATTTTCTCCAATTTGAGAGAGGGCTGAAATAGTTTTTAGCATTGAGTGGCCCCTACTACCCTGATTATATTAAACAAAGGGATGATGGATGTGGAGCTAAAGACAGCTCGCAACCGGCGGTTGCTAATGAGATTTTAAAATTTAGATGGAGCCGTAACCATAATGAAATCCCCGCACACTATTATTGCCTGGAGTGAGANAATTTTTTCTTTTTTTAGAGAGAGTAATGTGTTTTTGTTTTCTTTAAATTATACTGTATTTTAGTCTATTAGAGTAATTTATTAATGAAACTGTGATTGTAAATGAACCAGTGCCTATACGGGCTACCAAATAAGTTTAGGCGGATATGTTAAACCTCCATGAAAAAGTATTTAAAACTCTAGGTTACTATTTATAATGACCATGGAAGAAATGAAAAAATTTAGGGTAAGCGATTATTGGAAAGATGTAGGGGTGCCTATTCGTATATTGATTGATATTATTATTCACTGTAAGAATTTAAAAAAAAATATATATATCAAAGAATAAATACGTTAGATAATGATATTGTAAACATTCATAGTTCTAAAATATTTTCTTAAGCTATCAACTGGTGTATTTTAGTGATTTATTGTATTTTTATAAGTGAAATTCACTATAAGCTATTATAATACCATTATTGCGATTGAATACTGAACTTGTTTTCTATATTTTTTAAAGACAGGCAAAACACTCAAACCCTTAAAATATGTTTTTAAAGTCTTTAGGTTTCAAATTAAAGATATGTAAAATGTAATTTATTCACGTTAATAATCTATTGTCTGTAATAATAAATTGTCTGCATGTTACTAAGAACTATCATCTGACACTGACTCGCGTGCGGCTGGCGAGACGCTTTTATAACTTCATGGAGGGACCAAAGTAGGTCAAGATTAATCTAATAGCATAATTTCCTCTTCTGAAATAAGAAAGCAGGTGGCCTCCTTCAATTGGTCCCTTCCCGTACAAGTCTGGTCTTCTCGTTACGTGCTTCCTCAGTATTTATATATAATATTAACAATATTATATATTACGCGCCTGATAAATTCAGCTCGGCTATATAAAAGGCACAAGTATATAAAACGTGGTAGGAAGGAGTATAAACCAGCAGTTGATGATAAGAGAGGAGAGTGGAAACACGTTAGCGTGGAGGTATAAGCTACACGGAGTATGAAATGCATATGCTACGTGGGTATAGGAGATGAGCATATATTTATATAATGCTAGCGGAATAGCACGCACGCACACACACACACACACACACACACACACAAATAATAATATATATATATGTATTAGTAATACCTTCGCTTGACTAGTTGTGTCAGGTAAATAATATAAAGGGTTATTATGACTACCAATGAATATAGAACTATCATACCTTCTATTATCCGTCTTCATTGGTTTCTGCAAAACATCTTCTGTAGGTGAGCGCTTTCGGACATTATCCATCTTCTTTGCCGAATACATGTGTTCACTGTCACTGTCTGTATTCAACTTTTGAATATATATATATATATATATATATATATATATATGTATGTATCATTGGATTAAACACATCCTCCTACTTCTCCCAAACCAGGTTAGCCTAGAACCAGCCTCGAGGCATTAACTTTTGCCTCCAATGCCCGTATTTGCTCACTTCATTTCAAAGTTATTCCAATTTTAAGTATAATGAAACAAGGATGATCTATTTATATTTCGCAAGTCCTTCCTACGTACTTCTTTTCAGTTCACGATGATCTTCTTAGTGACATTGCATTTCTGTAGGAATTAACTCAGGAAATAACTCATTTTAAAGTGATATAGATTTCTGTGAAATATCCAAGGAAGTCTGATGATAAAAAGATTCATAGTTCTCTCTCCCCCGGCCCCTCCATCGTACTTTCGCTGAGAACTTTAGAATCCTAGGGATGCAAAGTTTTAGTTGAAGAGAGCAAAGTGCTCAGAAAGGGATTACTCTATTCCTCTTCGATAGTTGGCCCAATTGGTTTGACCTCGCCAGATCTAATTTAAATAAAAGCGCTCTCTTCCAGTAGATTTTCCTCCGAGAAATAAGTTTTTCCTCCTACTACCCCATTATGAAAAATCACTTCAAATGTAGACAAGTAATGTGTAAGTGTAACTGATGTTACATTGGCTATTCTAAGGTTTCTATTTGGAAGTAACTTGCCTGAAAAAAGGTTATTCAGGGGTTCGGTCTTAGGAATTGTAGAATTAATACTGATTTGTTTACAAAATTAAAAAATTTTTTTTTGTTAAAATACAACACATGAATTAATGAATGAAATGATAAAGCTGTGTGTAATAAACAATATAAAGTGAATGAAAGAGATAATACTAAACCTATGCAAGAGAAAGATACATAAAATGTAATGGTGATGGGGATAGAGAGAGAGAGGGAGAGAGTGAGACTCATGCTTTACAGACACACACATACACGCACGCACGCGCGCACACACAAAGATTTACACACACACATGTATATATGTAATTTTTTATACGTAGCCTGTTAGTTTGGGTGTTTCCTCAGTTTTATACGGAATAGCCCTCCTTGTTCCTTGTTCAATAAGGCATGTTTGAGGGCAATATTACTCCCATTAAGCCCCCTGTGGAAGGTTACAATTCCCTACAATTCCGTCCTGTTATTACGATGCTATTACAAAGCTCATAAAACTCGAACATTATTTGTGTGAACAGCTGAAATCCTTCTAAACCAAATTGCACTTCCATCTGAACAATATATGAAATGTTTTCACGATATTGGATTAATACTGTTGTTTTTTTTTATGAATATAAATTGTGGAATTTTTAACTTCAAATGATCGACTGCTGGACGAATAATTTTTTTACAATTTAATAATTCAAAATAATTTTATTTGAACTTGAAACATTGTAAAAATCCTCAGTAAATTGACTGTGATAAAATGAATATAATAATATTTAGGCAAGTATATTGCTGCCTATATCTTATCAACGACGATCATATTGCTTGCATATACGTTGTACGTTTAAGTCATCAAAGACTTTATGGTCTTATAATATATATAAATGAACAACAAGTAGTATCATAAGAACAAACAACGAGAAGAAAACTCATACACTTGCATTATGAGTACAATAAACCTTATACTGGAGTTAATCAAAAAGAGGTTCATAGGAACCTCACATACATAGGAATGTATCTATGCTGAAAATCCAAGAAGGGATAACTGAATAGAAGGGAAGACGGAAAATCATGACTCAGCAACAGAGTCATCGACTTCTCTAAGTCGATGATTAAAAAATTTTCATTTTCTCAATGGAAATATGTGAACTTAAATTAATTATTAAACAAAGTCTGTCAGGCTAAAGCTGAATAATGGCGGGTTTCTCAATATCGTAGTTGATAAATAGTAATTTTTTAAAAATATTACATACATTTAACTTAAAGAATGCATTTTTAGATAGACTAAAAATAAATTATTATAAGTCTGTATGCAAATGCCAAGGCTTTTTATTTTATACTGAAAAAATAAGCTAATAGTTTGAACGCGTTCAACCTTATAGCTTCCCGAGGCCTTTATTAGACAGTAATTTTTCTAAAGGGAGCAATAGATGGCTTTTACGACCATACTAATGGGTTTCCAGAGCACATGTGCATAGCCGCAAACCATTGCGAGGGAAAAGTCACCCGGCACCCAACTGAAATAATTGTATGAGCGTGGACATTTGTACAAAGCGTTAGCAAAGAACAAGATGTTATCGTGTACTTAAGCCGGACTTGCTTTGCACAGCAAGTAATTACCCGACGGACTTTATTGCTTCTAAAAAGCCCCCTTTGTTCTCACTCTCACCTTGTTCCACTAAAAATACAAAGCCCGAGATCACTGGAACATGCTCCCAGCAGTTGGAGCTCCCTCGCAGCGATCCCCTCAACCCGAAACATTTTAATACAATTTGCATAAATATTTTCCTTTCCCGTTCGTAAGACGAAGCGGGCAGAGCTAACTTCCTCGGTAGAACTAAAACAGTCCAAAATAAACTACTCGATAGATTAGCCGAACGGTGAGTCAACAGTGAGAAAACGCTACAATTGAAACAAACGTAGTCTGTTCGTACTCATGCAGAGAAATAGACGCAATTTAATTGGAGAATAATAAACTCTCGAAAGAGTGGGAGGGTAGTTTTTTTTATAATTCATTTTCCGTGTCATCCCTGCTACCTCTCATCCTCATCCCTCATCTCTAAAATGGCTTAAAATAAATTCCAAAACGTCATTAATAATTATAAAAATTTTTTTTCATATAAAGTTTTGTTGTTGTTTTCTTAGAGAAATCAAGCTATNAGGATAGGATAGGATAGGATAGGATAGGATAGGATAGGATAGGATAGGATAGGATAGGATAGGATAGGATAGGATAGGATAGGATAGGATAGGATTGGATTGGATAGGATAGGTGTAGCTAAGTATAAATAAAGATAAGAATAGCTATGAATAGCTAAGGATAGCTAGGGATAGCAGAGGAGTAGCTAAGGATAGCTAAGCATAGCTAAGGATTAGGTTAAGGATAGTTCAGGATAAGGATAGGATAACTAAGATATGGATAGGTAAGTTGAGGATAGCTAAGGATAGGGTAGCAAAGGATAGCTAAGGATAGGTAAGGATAGGATTATGGAGTGATTCATTATGCAAAACAAATTGTATTATTAATATTTTTAATGTATTAATTACAACATAATAGAAGATAATCATATTATATTATTTTATGAATAGGAGAGTAAGTCCGATTTTTAGGCCAATTATTTTTAAAATATAGAAATACATTTTTTTTTTATTTAGGCCTTCTATTTTAATTCCTTCTAATAAATAAATTTCCGGTCGAAATCTTAAGATCAAGAGGGAGAAAAGAGAAAAACCCAAAATTTATAATCGTTATATACTCGTTCTTATTTGTGTAGCGAAAAATAGTAGAGAACATATTAATTGCAGAACTTTACTTATAAGCATTTATATTCTATGCCATTTTTTTCCCATAAACAATGATTAAGGGAGCCGTTACGATATTGACAAGAATTATTGGCTATTGATATACCATTTACGAACTGAAACTTAAAGATCGAATAGTTATTTAGTTGTATTGAAGTCTATCTTTAATAATTTACCGGAAATATGCTTTGTTTTAGCAGCTCCTGGGAAACAGGTTTTATTTTTTTTTTTGTTTAAGTACAATTTACAAGGAAATGTGAAATTCAAATTGAAATAAATGCTATTAATTATTTAGAAGCCTTTAATTCTCTATTGATTTTGTCAAAATTAAGTTAGTTAATGTTTTTGAAAAAAAACAATTATATTAAATTTTAATGTTCCACGTGTTTCGGAGTGAAAAGCGACATGCAGACGGAGAGGTAAGGTGAGCTGGGTGATGTTGCCGGGTGTGTACTTAGTGTAAGGGTTATAATTAAAATGATAATATCTTGAGGGGGTTGGGGGGCGGCTTTCAGGGGTGGGCCTAATTTCGGGACGCAGGGGGCGGAACTTAAGCGCCACCAGCTAACTACAACGGGGGCAGATCGACTCCAGCCTAGGTCGCCATCAGCAACACAGTTTTTTTTTTTAGGTTATCTCCGCTACTAGGTCACGGGACCATTCTCCACTTAGCACTTTGGCAACTATCTCCACTAATGGTCGTCGGGTTGTTCTCATGCTAGAAATACCTGATAATACCCCAATAATCCATAAATAGCATAAAATCTGGATCAAAATTCTTTGCTTTAAATAAGTAAATGTTTTTTGACCTTGTAATGAATTAATTTTCCTAACATGTATTTTTTGTTAGGACAATATACAACGCTTTAGATTATTCAGCAAAATTTTATTTTTATATATGAATATAAAAGTCCATTTAAATATACAATTAAAAGTCAAAATTCATTGCCAAATTGAAAAAAAAGTTTTTAAAATTTTTATTAGTTCACATTTAATTGCCAACTCTTATATCATTGGAGTAATAAGATAATTTATTTATTTTTAGTCTAGAATAATTCCCTATGATTTCAGCTGAATCATATGTCTAATTCGCCAAGAACCCTCTCCCTCATTACTTGCTTACCTCTTTGACAAAGTTCACAGACTTCCGTCTCCATCCGGAACCTCTCAATCCTTGTTATCCAGAGGACAATAATGGAGTAGATAGGCAGGACCAGCAAGTTATGTCACCAGCCAATTCATCTTAAATTACTATACAAATTACTTATCACCTATAAAAAAGACTTTTAATTTACTTTATTTTTAAAAAAAAATTTATGACTATAATTGTTCAAATGAACTGTGCTTTTATACAATTACTAGAGAGAATTATTATAAGTAGACATTTTAGGGCCTGATCTCACTTAAAAGATAGCCTAAATGAAATATAATTTATTGTAATCCGTTGAGGTGAATGGAATATTACGCTCAATTATAAAATAATAATAAAAAATAGCTAAAATAAAATCCTTTGGTCGGTGACTTAGCTTTCAGATAGTTCAACTCTGTTCTCAAATTTAATTAAATGTTGATAAAACATTTAAACATTTTATAATTATAGTATACCGAATTTTATTTCAGAAATGTATAATTTGATATATGTATAATTAAACCTGAATGAAGTTGAGCTTCAACAATACTATTTAAGCGAAGAGTATTTGAAAACCATTATTACAAAAATAATAACTAAATATGAGATTAAAGATTTCCACATGATTTGCATGAGAACGAATACACAAAGTTAATTGATGAAAGCGACATGGCGTTAAAACCACTTATAATTTCATCTTTTAATTAAACTCTGTTAGAGTGATTAAGTCAAGTCCTTATAAATTTGAAAACTTTAAAAAATAAGTACAACCTGATTTCAAATAATATCAAAATCAGCTTAGCACATTTTAGTTTACAAGTTATTTTATCATTACTGGTTAGGTATGAAAGAAATATAATTGCAAATACATTTTCTAAATAAAATAATAATAGTAATAATCAATAATAGTTGTTTAGACACCCAGAATACTAAATAAAACTCATTTAATTATTAAATAGAATCTTAATAGTTCAATTTTCGGGTTTTACTTCTCGTGAAATTTAAAAAAATTTATTTTAATGTTTAGAAACCTTTGACGGAACCCCGACTATCTCCTCCTCCTGATTACCAACGGTTAACCAACATTCCATAGAAGATTTAAAAAAATTAATTTGGAGATGAGAGATCATAATATACAAATATTTTTCAGGTAGAGTTAAACTTACCTGTTATATAGCGCGAATAATCTAAAAATATTGAAAATCAAAACATGAAATACAATTTCCAATCTAAACAAGCTCCAAAAAAAAAAAAAAATTGTTCTTTTTACCTATTAGTTAAAAAAAATTATAATATTAAAAAATTGTGTTACCTAATTACTATATGATTATATTAAATAGCATTGTTTTGGTATAATAATACCGCCGGATTATATTATTTTTCTTCACCCTAATCATAAATTATTTCTTATTAAATAGTAAAATAAAACGCCCTTCACAGTATAATGAGATTTCTCCAATGACAAAGAAGTTCTTAATTTAAGGGAATTTAATTTCTAATTAATATAGTATTCCACCCCTCGTTTAATAAAATTCCACCGCTCTGATAATTAACCTTATTAAGAGCTGTTTGAGTACGCATAATTATTCTTTTCGTTAAAGCCTACGGATTAATAAATAAGGACTGCAAGAGATTTGTAATTCAATATAATAAAATAATTAAAGATGAAATTCACTGTTACAAACATGTAAAAATGTATTTTGCTGTTCATATATACCAATAACATATTAATAACAATCAATTAAATGTTTTTTCCAATTAGGTTAGGGTAACTTAACAACAGGTCACTGAAAATTAACTGTTTTAAATTGGCGNTAAATTTTGCAATATATATATATATGAGGGAATGGCTTATATAGGAAATATGATAGTCACGTACCTGATCAAATCCTTCCTGTCAAGCTTTTTTAATTTAAATCGCTGTCAGTGGGTGGGCGTTAGGCTATATCGCCATCCTTTAACAATAATTTAAATAAACTTTAAATTCTTTAGATATTTTCCAGTTTATTGCTAAAAATAATAAAAATGTTTCTATTAATTTTAAATTTAAATCATAGGATGATATTTAAAGTCTGAAATTTGGCAGTATCTAATTGGCAGTATCTAAGATTATAGCTAGCTTTTAGCCTTTACATTCTTCAGTTAATTATATTAATTAATTTTATTTGAATGAAATAATTATTGTGTACAGAGAAAAATTGATTTTGATTTTACAATACTTTAAATGATTCTAATAGTTGTTTGTCCGTGCCTGAGTAATGCGGTTGAATAAATCTGTTAGCAACAAATTGAATCGATTTTCTACGTTTAAAAATAATTAAATATTCCTTTAAAAAAAAAACTTCATTGATGTTATGTCATCTTCAAAATAATGTGATTAAATGTGCCAATAAAATCCCCGATAAAATTATTTCCGACACTTATGTTGATTTATGTGAATTATTGTTATGGGCTACGGGTCAATAACAATTTAAGAATAATGATAAATCATTATTTTAAAAAATCAGGGTAAATAAGAACACCTACTATTTACTGCTAACAATCACAACTACTGCCCAAAATAACTAATACATCAATAAATTGAAAATATAAATTACTAACAGCTAATAAAAAATATATGCAATTTAATTAAATGTGCTTATTTACAAAGATTTACAAGATAACGTGCTAATTACTGTCACTTATCACTTCACTGTAACCTGCACTGCAGAGGCTAAGACCAGACCGACGCACTTAGGCAGGCGATTAGACACTGAAACTGACACTGGTTGAAAATTACTTATCATTGACTCGAGGGGCAGCTAGGGTCGAGACTAGTCTAGAAGATTCTAATGACGATTTATAATTATCTCTATTTCCCTTCTCTGACGAAAGGAATCAGGTGTTATCCTTCAATTGGCCCTTCCCGTACAGGTCTGATCTTCCCGTCAACTGCTTCCCTAGTCTTTAAAATCATTATTAAACTCTCTTAACCTATATCATAAATTTAACTTTCAACGGGGAATGGACTAAGAAAAAAAATGAAATAATTATGCTTATTATATGTTCTACATTGTTAACGTTTAAGTGTCTTAGATAGGAAAACAGTTTCATGCTGACATCCAGTCCAAGTTGTCAAATCATACAGTTAGAGTATATTAGCCTAATTTTAGGTAGTATGTCAGTACACATTTTTAACATATTTGGGGCGAAGTCGCTAGCAGATGAATTGAGGGCCCTGTAGATTTGTGATAATGTATGACTGTCAGTGCATTGTCTATAGACGTTAAAGGTTTAATAATTTTATTATTAAACTTTTATTTATTTATTACATTCTGTTAAAAAAAAAAACATTTCGTAATTTGATCACAATGAAGTAAAAATGACATTCAATATCAATCACATGAGGAGAGGAGGTAACCAATGAAATCGCTATCAAATTATTTACTGACTATGTCCCCAGGAGGCCATCTTCGTTTGAGTCGACGGGGAGGGTTGTAGGGGTTGGAAATGGAAGACATGGTCTGTACTATTGGATTAGGATGGAATGGCAGTTTACTGTGGAAAAGGATGAAGCAGGAAGAAATTAAGTCTTGAACAAAAGGGATGTTAAGATCGTGGTGAGGGGATGAATTGGATACGTAATAGGGAACATTTGCAATTATTCTCAGGGTTTTGGATTGAAAGGACTGGATTCTTTAAGTGTTGGAAGGCTTGGCGGCACACCAGATTTCTACTCCGTAAGTCCAGATTGGTCGTAATAAGGTTTTGTAGAGCGTCAGTTTGTTTTCTATCGTAAGATTGGAGTTCTTATTCATGATGTTTAATAATAAGTTTCGTATCACGTTCCTCTGAACAGTTTCGTATGAAAAAATATGTTAGATTAAATATGACTCATATTATAACTTCCGTCAAAATTGGTTATTTCGCTTTTGAGAAGAAAAGTTCTTCTTGTTATATATTCTTGCAGATATAATTTTTACTTTGTACTTAGTTTTAAATGTCCTCTCGAACTATATGTTCAGAAATATCACAACAAGCACGCTATTAAGCTGTTAACGTTCTTGAATTAAAGAAAACTAGTTTAAAGGAATCACCTAATTGTAAAATATTTATATAAGAGTCAAAAGAGTTTTTCACTTTTGATTAGTTTTTTTTTTATAGTTATTTCTTTTTAAATTATTTTTTCTTGATCGATTTCTANTTTTTTTTACATTTTCTTAGTATTTGTTCTCTATTTTTTTATTAATAGTAATTATAAGGAAAATATCAAATTTAAAAATTTTGGACTTCCTTTACCCCGAGAAGTTTTGGATTTTTGATTCATACGATGGTAGTTTTTGAAAAAAAAAAGTACCTTATTATCAAAGGCAGATTTTGAAGTTTTTTCTTTAACTTTGAACCAATTTCGTTTAGGGGAGGGGATTATCTGCAAGAAGCCATCCTAGTCAAAGCAACTTGGGCAATGAGCAGACAAATTTCCCTTTAACCTCTCCAGGGTGTGAATCGAATCCTCTGCTCTTACGTGTAAATCTTTATTAAATTGTGTGACATTTGTGTGATTATAATAAGAAACTCAAGAGATCCAAAAGGATTATTTTAAAATAATGTTAAAGGACTCCAACTTTAAATAATGAAAAGTAAAAAGAGGCTCCTTGATGTTGCTAGAAAAAAAAAATGGACCTTGATATTAAAAATAAGTGACTTGAAATAAATTTTTCGTTCCATGCCATTTTTCAGTAAAGTTTACTGATGGACCGTACCCAATAAATCCTTTTTTTTTCCCGCAAGTTAATATGCTAAATGTTTTCATGGTGAGGAATACGGTATCTACATAAAGAGCTAAGTTGTACATGTGCAAGGACCTCAGCTAACGTTATACTGAAACTAAGCAGATAAGAGAAAATCAGGCCCCGGGTTCGAAGTCTGTAAGTAGGTACTTGGAATTATCTGTCTCAAACGATACTCACTTCCGAATCTGATGGGGCAATCCTCTTTGGCCTAATAAGTGAAAAAATCCCCCGGAAGTTCGAGGAGTCCTGAAGGCCCTCGAATGCCATTATCCTTGTCTTTGAAGCCTTGCTTTAGGCTCTTTAATAATGTAAAAGCCGGCTGAGAGTTATTTTTCTCCGTGGAGTCCCCTTTCACAAGGGAAGGTGAACGGCACCATGGTCTTCGGCTTCAGCATAATGCTGTTTTATCTTTGCAATTAGGAATCCGATATCACAGGACTCACAGGATAATAACAAAAGTTAAGTCACCGGCGATGTTTGCTATCCAATGAAAAGATATGGAGAGGGCGTTTCAAGTAACTGTCGCTCCATAAATATACTTTAAGTGTAATACTCTCATAACAATTACCGTTCTTTTTAATTGGCTATAGCTTCGCTTTTAACGTTAATTGCAATATTTTTCTCTGATAACGCTTAAAGTTATCTCATAATTCTACTTTCTTTATTTTTAGCGAATTACGAGGGAAATAAGGATTAAAGTGGATGAACGGTTTTAGTTTTTTGTTTCCCACAAAAAAATTTAGCTCGTAGTTTTTGGAAAAAAACAACAACAATGAAACAACTATAAAAATAGTATTTGTCATGATAGGTGTTACTTTCTACCTTGTTTACAACTTACATAAATGCATATTAAGGAAGATATTCAAGATTTTAAATTTAAGATTTGGTAGGGCTTGCAATATTTAAAATATATAAAATAAATTCGACGTTTGGGCTTCACATTGTAATTTTTAACTCAAGACTACAAACTAATTTACAGAGAAACAAACTTGACCTACCAACAGACTTGACGGAACTACTTAAAAATAATTCGCAACACATAGCAAACTTATTTCTTTTTCTAAAAAATATAAATATTCTAGATAAGATTTAGATTCATAGAAAACTAACACCATATTCGATAATATGATTTATTGTTACATTTATTACAAATCTCTAATTACGGATACTTAAACTAATATTAGTATAATATTTTATACTAATAAGTACCCGCTGCTAAGAATGTTTAATTTACGTACAAATGTGCTTTTTTTTTCAATATTGTTTCATATTTTTTTTTAGAAATAAATATTATTATCTCTCTTTATTGACATAAACAAATGTATTATACATTTGGAAAACTAGCATACCGGTGTGAAATTAAGATTTGTTGCATCTAACTTATGGTAGTTTGAAAATGGCAAGCCGGTTTGAAATGGCTTTTTCGCAGCAACTAAATGCATTTCGCGGCCAGCTAGCCCACAAGAGGCACACCATAACAATTAACACCATGGAAGCTGGCTATTAAGGGTTGTGGTTATAACTTACGCCAGTTAACTGTTAACGTTCGTTGGTTTCCAGAGCGAGAGCCGACCTCTCAAAGACGAGGCGAACTTCAGCCGTTACACTGGTCAAATAACCTCTTAATTGTATCTATTGTTTTTGGGAAGGATCCGAATTTACTTTCACTGCTTTGGCTAATAATTTCAGGAGATTGAGTTAAATTTTGCAATATATTTAAAGATCCTATTGAATCAAAAACACAGAATTAAGGGTTCGATTCCCTTCCTTATCCAAAAAAGTTTATTGAGATTAATAAATGCAGAATATAACTTTATAAAATTTACAATTCTTAAAATTTTTACGAATAATACAGAAATAAATTAACAAATGTAACTGTGGCTGAGCGCCTAAGCCACTTTTCCTATTCGTTTATTTACTTTTATTTTTATCTATATCTTGTAAATTTGTTTAAACTTATATACTTAAACTTTATTTATCCCCATCTCTAATTTTTAAAATGGGGAATTTTCTTGTATTACACATCTCTTGCTGCAAAAACTTTTATTTTTTGTTAACTAGGGATTATCGGAATCTGAAACTGGTTTCAATGACACTGGTAATGGAAAATAAATTGAAATGTTCTTGAACAGAACGGACAAAGAAGAAAAGTCGAACCATTTCATCTGTACAAGGGGAAAAAAAGGGATCTCTAATTTAATCAACTATTGAATTAATTTGAGTTGTTAAGCTAAACATCGCTTTGTTCACTGGTGCAAGACTGTAAATTTATCAGCTGAGAAGTTAAATTCCCTGCTCTTGATAGCAATTTAAATCTACAAAGAGAATATTGGCATTCAATGAGAACGTTAACTTTTGACACAGGTCTAATCCTTCTAGGCAAGTGCTCAGATCTCTGAGATCAAATGCCTGCTTGGAGAGGGTTATCTTCCCTAAAAATATTGTTATTATTAAATACGAAGGTAAATTGAAATTAATTTATTATAACAAAGTATTTTACCCAATAATATTTGATAACGATTGAATACACTGAATTAACTAAGAAATAGATAAATAGAAAAGATAAATTACTTACAGCTAATTAAAAAAAAAGTAAAAATAAATTAAATGTGTTTATTATACTAAGAGGTCTCAAAGCAAAGAGCTAAATTGTCTGCACCTACTAGTCGATATAACGTAACTCACTGCAAACCCCCGGGGTATATTGAAGAACCACAAGACGAGGTACACAAAGTCCAAGAACTCGTGAGGACCACTTCTCACTAAATTTAACTGTATGCCAAATATGAAGCGAAAACTCTCACGTTGTACCTTTAAAATCAAGGAATCGATACGGAGCCGAAGTGTACCAATTGCCGTTTCAAGTCAGAATCCTGATTTTTCCTCAAATGTCCACACAATCCAAACCCTCGCCTGAATGAACCCCATCGCTCCCAAGAACCACCATTAGGCTGCTTTTCATCTCTTAATGCCAGTAAACTGCTTTTACTCATGTTTTACTCGTAATTAAAATATACTTATGTAATTGGTCATATACCCAAATTACTTTAAGGGGTTAAATTATGAAAATTAAAAAGATTAGGATCTACCATATATAAGAAATGTATCTACCTACACCTACTACCATACACCAAAAATAATGAAGTAAAGAAGGTAAAGAAAAAAAATTATTATGATGATAATTGTGGTTATATAATCCCTTATTTCATTATTAATTTGAATCGTACAGGGAGCTAGAAAAAATATTTTTCAGCCGGAGGTAGATAGTTTTTTTTTTTAGCTCCCTGTACGATTCAAATTAATAATGAAATGTGGGATTATATTACCACAATTATCATCATGATTTGAATGTCAGGTAGTGGCCCTTTGCTAAAACGAGAATATAATAAATAGCTAGAAATTTTAGCTCCGCCGAGTACAAGACGATATACTTGGTGGTCAGACTCGGAGTGAAGTGTGGGGAATAAGAAATTATTCTCACTCTTAAGTTGGTGTGGCTAACACACTCGCCCAGGTAGTGGGGGACACGGTTTCCTTCCCCGGTTGACTTAGAAAGCTTTTTATTAGCTCCCTTACGGATCAAATAATTAAAAAAAGAATAATAATGTTATTATATAAAAAATGTATTGAAATATAATTTTTTTGAGGTATTTAATCCCACGTCAATTTTACTAATTTTTAGTGCAAGGGAACATAATAAAAAATCTAACTGTCCCAGCCAGGACTCAAACCTGGATCTCCTGCTATCCGGCCCTGTAAATGCACCGGCCCAGATCCCCAGGTTCGACTCCTGGCTGGGACAGTTAGATTTCTTATTCTGTTCCCTTCCACTAAAAATTAGTATATTTTAATAAAGTTTGAAAGAGACATAGTTTTGATAAAACTTCCTAATAATTTAAATTGATTAAATTCAGAAAACTGAATGATTTCAAATAATATATTTTTAGCTGGAATTGAAATAGAGCTTTAATTCCCAGTCTAAATTAGTGATTGAGGAGTTACTTTACATGAACTGTGCTAACGATCCCTGAAATACGTTGAGGTTCGATGGGCGAGGTGATTTATCAAAGCCCACTCTTCCACACCATTAATCAGTCACTACTCATTCACTGGTTATATACAAAGAATTAATCACTGCCTGCTTAATTCTACACGGCTCTCGCACCTCTTTCAATACAAGTAATCCCTTGCGGCTTGCAAAATTCCGGGGGGGGGGGGGGGGGGATTTGATCCCAAGACCGTGCGACGTTTTATGACAGGGCCAATTCAATGAATACCGCTGAAATCAATGAATATATTCATTATTACATTATATAAACATGTGATAATGCAATTATTATAAGGGCGGAGCTATGTATGCCTAGCCTGTTTTTTTAATATCTCTTCGTAAGAACAATTTATTCAATTATTTTTTATAAAGTATTTATTTGTTTTCATATGCCTCAATGGACAATAGATAGAAGTGGGAGGCTTCATAAGCTTGAAAGTAAACTATGCAATCACCAAAAAAAGTCACTGCATGTGTGTATGACTAAAATGGCAAAATCAGCTTACCAGTGGCTGAAAAAATAGAAAGTATTTATTATTAGATGATTTTAGTTGGGGTTTGGTCAAAGTAGATCCAAAAAAAAAAAAATTTAAGAAATGGATTTTTTTAAAGGATTATCTGCCAACGTTTCGGCTTACATTGTAAGCCATCTTCAAGGCTATCATGAAGACGAGATAGTCAGCCATGGAAATGTGAACTTAGGGACAGGACGTCCTCCCTCGTCTTCAGCCCTGAAGATTGCTTACAATGTAAGCCGAAACGTTGGTCGATATCCCTTTAAAAAAATCAATTTTTTAAATTTGTATTTTTTTTTTTTATCTACCTTAACCGAACCCTAACTAAAATCATCAAATAATAATATCTACGGTCAAAAAAACTCTCCTTTTGAAAATATTTATTGACTTTCATTGATCGGAAGCGAGACTAATAATAGAAACTTCGTGTTAAAGCACTGTTAAGTGTAAGTTTTCTTATAATTAAGCAAGTAAAGTCAAAAGCCTTACAAACAAATAGTAAAATATCGTATAATATTACATGTTTAGGTAAGATAAAATGTAAATTTTATTTATTTATTGCTAAAACTTGTAGAAAGGAGTCAAAATTTGTAGGTTCTCCCCATCTTGAAAAATAGTAGTGTTGTGTCATTGCTTGCCAGGTCTACCAACTGAGTCGATGTTATGCACTTCTCTCTTCTTCCGTTTTGTCTTCCATCTTCATCCATGCAGGTCCAGATTTCTCGATTATCCGATCAGATCACCTTTCCCACTGCCTGTTTATATTTACTTTCTGGCCATTGTCATATGTATACGTTTTAATAAGGAGAAATAAATTTCATTTTACATTTTTCAAAACCAAAAAGTTTTCAAAAGGTCAGTCTTAGTGATTTGTCCCTGTTCGTTCACTGAAGTTAGTAAGTTATTTTTAAGTACCTGTGAATCACAGAAGATATATCTATATATATATATA
>KZ809639.1:55175-83653 GCA_000696205.2 Oncopeltus fasciatus
TGTGGAAGTGGATGGTTGGCCTCTCATTTTAGCCATATTACCCGTGGCCCATCCACTCCAGCCAGTCAGCACAGGGGTCAAGCACCAATTTCGCCTTTTGGAAGTATGATTAGTGAAACATTGCACGTAAATTTTACCTCGTTTCCAAAAAAGTATCCTTGTACTCTACTATCCTGAGGGGTATGTTAAAGAAGAATTACCATTGAAATAAATTCATGATTCCAAAGGAATGTAATTGTTTTAATCCTATTTATTACTTAACTATACATGAGAAGTCCATTACAGCATTCTATAAGCTTGTTAAATCCTATTCGAATACTTCAAAAAAAAAAAAGCTTTAGTTTAGTTAAAAGGGAGAAATTCTCATAATTCGTGCTCTTTGAAATTCTCTAAATTTTAAAGCATTGCTGAAGAGAAAATTTTGCAACCACTGAAGCAACTCGAAAAATTATTAAATATGAAGGGCAAGGTCTCCTTAACCACTTGACTTCGCAGAATTGGATTGAAAAATTTAGCGTTGGGCATACGACATTGGAAAGGAAGAAGGACTCCGGGTGTCCATTGCGAGCTAAATTAAGCTGTTGAGTCAAATTCGCTCACAAGAATTAGTATTAAAAAATATATACATACACAACTTAAAAAAAAATAAATAAAAGAAAATAGTGATTCAAAAAATTAATAACATTAAAAATAAAAATATAATAGTAATTTTTAAAAAAAATTTAAATTAGCGAGTATTTCGCTTGTTGGAGAAGCTGCCCAATGGCAGTACTCCTAAAGCACTATTTACAATATTTACAATTGTTTGTTTTATTGTTATTTTTTTTTAATTCGTATTAGGAAGTGTTGGCAATGAGGAGGTCACACGGCCATTTCCTATTCAGGCGGCGTGGTGGGTTATTAGGATAGGTAATACTAGATAGAGTTTGGACTAAAGGATTGGGATGCATGGAAAGGTCAGAGTGGAAAAAACAGGTTTTGATAACTTCTTTTACAAACGGGATTTCAGAGTCATTGTAGAGTAAGGAGTTTGCGACTTAATAGGGTGCATCAACTATGATTCTTAGGATTTTGGATTGGAAGGACTGTATTCTTTGGATATTGGATGGTTTAGCAGTTCCCCACAATTCGACTCCATAAGTCCAGATAGGTCTCAGTAACGTTTTATAAATGGTAAGTTTGTAAGCCACAGTTAAAGTTGACTTGCTGTTTAGCAGCTTGTAGAGTTGTCCAAGTCTCCTATTTAGTTCCTGACTTTTGATTTTTGTGTGTGTGTTCCATGTTAGTCGGGAGTCAAGATGAAAGCCCAGATATCTGACGCAGTCGGAAGTAGGGATGGGAATATTATTAAAGTAAATTCTGCCAGGCTTTTTCTTCCTTAGTGTGAACGTAACATGACAGCATTTGCTTTCGTTGTCCTTTGTGCACCAGAGCTGGCACCATCGCTGTATGTCCACGAGATGTCGCTGGAGATTTCTCCTGACAGTATGTGAGTCAACATCGGAAGAAAGGATTGCTTGGTCATCAGCAAAGGTTGCAAGAAGTGTGTTAGGATGAGAAAAATGGTGCTTAATACAAATGCAAAATAGCATTTACTTTCGAAATTTCTTGTTCGGGTGGACTTTGGAAGTTTATAAAAGCCTTCAACATGGGTGAGCTGTGTCGTGAGTTGGCTCTCAAGTAATAAATGAATTTCTCTGGAGAAAATTAGCGTATTTCATTATTCCGGCTCGACAAACATCATGAATAAGTAATTACTTGTCAGCAGTTGAGTCTCAAAGGAGATTTAGTCCCATTAGAAAATGTTTGAGCAATAGTTGCAGGGAAGAAAAAAAAAAGTGAAATTGAGGGATGAAATGAAAGATCCCAGGAGTGGGAGGGGTGGAAAAAGTAAGTGGGGCAAACAATGGGAAGGGTGGAAGTTGTGCAAAAATAAAGAAGAGATCCAGGTGAAATTATATTCCCTCCCCTGCCTCTTGAAGATTACTTTCTAATATCGCCTCGCTCCTTATCTTGCACGGCCCTCGTTATAGTCGCCTCTTCGCTCTTGAAAGGCTTACACCACGGCGGAACTCGATAGGTTACTCTAATCGTAATACACGTAACTATTACACGTGCATCAGTGTGGCTTGGAAAACGAGCGTTCAAGTCAAACACCTTGTGAAATAAGTGAAGCTTCAAGGTTTTTCAAATCATATTTTAGCGGAATCCATGAATTTGGCCATATCCGAAAAATAATAAATAATGTTCAAAAGGAGAGTTTTTTTTTTTACCGTAGATATTATTATTAGATGATTTTAGTTGGGGTTTAGCCAAGATAGATCCAAAAAAAAAAAAAAAATTCAAATTTAAAAAAAAGGTTGAGGCTCTGGACTTCAGAAGTCAGAAGTCCACTGACTCAGAGTCAATGATCCCACAGGCTCAATGCTGAGAGCTCAAAGTAAGTTTATTTTTTTTCTTTCAGTGCTTCTGTTCGTAATGAAATTTATGATTCTTGGTGTGGCCCTAGTCAACACCCAGCCGTGATTGAGAAATATTTTTTATTGAATGGAAAAAACAAGCCTACAGAACGGGTTGCAGACGGCACGCCTACACTAGTGTGCTTTAGGTCGAAAATGAGTACACTATAAACATGTATTTCCCCCTTGGGCAAATATGGCCTCTTGGGAGTTTTTTTTTTTTTTTGTCTGACTCTCTGCTTAACAGATCTCTTTCCAAAAACGTGCCTAATTTTATAACAGTAACCATTATAAATGTTTTAAATTTAACAAATTAAATAAAAATTAAAATATAAATAGCTCTAGCAGCTGAATCAACAAGAACTTGGTGTTTCGTTTAAAGCATTGAGCAAATTTTAAATATTATTTTTGATTTTTTCTTCAATGTAACAATGCTATATTATTTAAACAATAAATTTGTAAGGGAATTTATTAAAGTTGATGTCATTCCCATAATGTTTTTAAAATTAAAAACTTATATATTAAATTATTATTGAGATTTGTTTACTAATATTATCTGCGTCTTTATAGCAGCTCACTATTTTTTGATTTCATGTGGTTTTTTTTGTTGTAATTTTAGGTTTAATAATTGTTAATTAAAAACAAAATCATGTACTTTAAATATAATTGTAACGAATTTGATAGTTATGGACTTTAGGTCAGCCCAAAATGACTTCATAAAACAATATGTGGAATTATATTTTTGTATTTCATTATTAACATCAAGAGTTCACGCAGGTGAATATTCATATTTCAGCGTTTGGAGGGATTTAAGATTTTTATGGCCTCTGAAAGAAGATATATATAAGAAATATATTTTTAAGTTAATATATAAAAAAATGTTGGCTAAAACGTAAAGAAAAAAATGTATTAATTTAATAAATTCTAAAATTCAAATAATTTAAAAAATTTGATGAGTTTATTGAGTATTTTTTGAAAGACGCAGCATCAAGATGATGATGACTCACGTTAGTTAGTGCATTTGAAGACTAGGGAAGTAGGTGACGTGCGAAGGGAGAGTGGGAGGGAGAGAGTGAGAGAGAGAACGTATCTATTTAAAATTTTAGGATTAGGATCGTAATACTAGGATTAGGATTAGGATTCGGATCACGTTATAGGGCAATCGACATCATGGTTATTACGCCCTGACTGTTATTTTAGGGGGCTATTTTCTTCTTCTAACTTTTCTTCAGTAAAAATTTAGAAGTTGTCGCAACAAGGATACTTGTGTAAAGTGATAAGTTATCTTGTGATAGTAATAATTAAAAAACCTAAAATTTTTATTACAACTTTTATGCGTACATTATTTAATAAAACAACTCGAGACTATTTGATTTTTTTTTAAATGACGCCATTCCAATTAATTGCTATTTGTTACTTCTGTAATTAAATTTTTATTAATTTGTCTGTAGTCTGGTTAACCCAATGGTTATCATTATATACATAACTAATTATTTGTCTGATGCCCAACTAAGCAGCAGTTATTATGGAGAAACAGTTTCAAGATTCAATCAACCCCCTGCTGGAAGATAATGTATTGGTGGATCCCTGGATGTGGTTTGAGGAAGAGGAAACAAGGGGAGGGGGAACTTGTTGTACAGATTATGGAGAGGGGGAAGGAGGAATAGACCTAACACATAGAATCGATACATGTGTGTATCCCCTCCTCGCCACAGCAATATTAGGTTTCCGTGGCTTCCATTTTTGAAGTCTGTACCATGAGGAAATAACCAATAAGTTGCTGTGATAAGAAATTGATCTAGCTTTTAATAGTTGTTTTTTTTTCTTTATCTGTTCTGCGCGCTTACTTCTGATGGTATTCTGCAAATGTAATCTTAAAAAGAAATCTTGGTTCCAACTGGAGTGGGAAAAGATTGGAAAAACCGCGAGAAGTTGATTAAAAACCGCGCTATGGAACCAACGTGAATGCCTTGATTAATAATGAAAAATATGCTGAAACGAAAAAAAAAATGTAGATTTCGGAACCAAGATTTTATTATAATGTTTTTAAGAAAAAACAAATTCAGAAAGAGTCGGTTTGGAGAACCTCTTTTTCCACTAAATATGTAAAATGTGCGTAAAATTACGCTTCTTTATACGAACTTTTAGTGTAGTTTATTGAATGATTGGATTTGGAACATGGAAGGGGCGATAAACATAGTTATTATAAAGAAATTTATAATATCAGTATTATTATATGAGTTATGAAAAAAATTTAATGATTTAATGAACATAACAGGTGTAAAATGCCATTTACTTATGTATTTGCCCTAGATTTAAGAAAAACGTGTATTGTATTAGGCATATAAAAAAAAATTACCTTAACCCCCGCTAACTGTTTTTCCCTTCCCACCTATTTGGACATATATAAGAGTAAATCGTGATATATATATATATATATATATATATATATATATATATATATATATATATATATATANTATATATATTTCATAAGCCAGAAAAAAACACAATGAACGGAAAAGGAAAGATTACGAAACTAGGTTATGTACAAAACCATTAATTATAATCATAAATATCTTTCTATCAAGGTAATTATTACCTTCATTTTCCTACTATGATTGAGATGTTCATGCTAAATTAGTCCCTTGTCTTGAAAATACTGATTGGATTCGACTAATTGTCATTTTCTCTTGAAAATATTGGTTTTAACTTCAATATTTTATTAATTAAGGCTATTTATTTTTTTTAAATATTAATTAATTGATTACATTCTTTTATGAATAGCATATTATTAAAATTGTTTACAAAGAAAAGACGCTGCAAATTATTCCGCAATGGTTTATTTTATTTTAATTACTGACATATTTTTTTAAAAAAGTTTAATAAGTTCAAAGTTTGTCCGTAGAGATTATTAGTAGAGTATTTATGTTCTCAAAATCTTGACTGACCAAATGCTTTACTAACAGTTGAATAAGTATTTTTATATTAAACATTATAATAAAAACTATACGAATGAACAAACTGTTCAATTATATAATGGTAGAAAATGCTAAGACCGCAACACATTTTTTATCAAAATTCGCTGACATACACATTTTCCTTAGTGGGTTTAACAACTGAATTTGATAGTGTGTCCCAATCAGTGGGGAAAAAAAATGCTAAATCTGCAAATCCTAAAGGATGTTAGTACGAATAATTATGTCTTATTAATATGTAGAAACATCCATCTGAGCAGTATTTTTCTATTCTTAATTTGGTTTTATTTTCGTAAATAATAAAACCAACATACTGTTTACAGTATGTACAAATTTTTGTACAAATTTTGTTATCATATGTTTGATTTTAGCCCTTATGATGGCTTAGCGGAAACTTTGGCTTACAAAAATAAAATATAAATAGAATTTCTGCACGTGTTTCCTAACGACTAATCAATATCGACAACGTTATTCTTTAAAGAGAGAGTATGTGCTTGAAGGTTATTACTTTTTTTTTTTTTTGCATAATAGACTTGTATACGTCGTTAGCGAAATCATTATTAAATTTTTTTGTAATTTTTTTACTTCTCCTTTTTCAATATCACCCTACACGATTGGACTTGAACCTGCATTAATAAAAAACAAAAAAGGATTGTAAACGAAAAAATTTCGATTAAAAGAGTTATAACTTTAGAATTTGCAGATTTAGCATTTTTTTCCCCACTGATGAGCTTGAAATAGAATAATCACATTATTATTGTGAATTTATATTTTATATCTTGTCCAAAACCCTGTCCTTTAAACACGATTTTACAGGATTTACCCGTTACAGCATTGAAGCTTTGTAATATATAAATATATACATATAAATATATTAAATGTAAAAAATCAATATATTTAATTGTAAAAAATCAATGCTGAGATGGGGTTATGATATTTTTTTTTTTTTTACCTTTCATTTAGAGTGGTTTATTTTCTAGGAGATATAAGGCAAATAACATGCGTTGTAAGAATATGTCCATATGTAAGATTGAATTTAGTACAATTTATGTTTCAAGGAGGATCGTTGTTTTAATTGCAAAGGAGTTTGGAGGGTGTGCATGGTATATATTGCAGAGAGAGGAAATAAAGTCTTGAACGAAAGGGATATTAAAGGCGTCAAGGAGAAAGGAATTAGATGCTTGTTAGGGAATCAGAGAATTTGCATTATTTTGAGGGTTTTTGATTAAAAGGACTAGATTTTTTAGGTGTTGGAAGGCTTGGTGGCACCCTAGATTTCTACTCCGTAAGTCCAGATTGGTCGTAATAAGGTTTTGTAGAGCGTCAGTTTGTTTTCTATCTAAAGATTGGAGTTCTTGTTCATGAGTCTGTATAGGAGTCCTTGTCGTCAATTGAGTTCCTGTCTTTAATTTTTTTAACCTGCAAGTACCTTTTGTTTCCGAGCTCATCCCCTCCAGATTTGATAAGTTCCACACAAATATCCAAGGACATCCAAATCCTCTAGTCCTCTCCTTGGCATCCCACGTCCATCCCGACAACCCTCCCCGACGCCTCAAGAGGAGGTGGCCATGGGACCTCCTACTCCAGTCAGTTTAGTATAATACCTAGGGAGTGAATGCACTGGCATTTTTCTCCCCCTCTCAATCCCTCCTTGACTCCCTGCCTAGTCTCCTTCTTATCCTAGGATAAGGAGAAGATGGGTGCCGGAGAGTCTATCGCGGGTTAACCTGGGCTCCTCTCTGAGGACGGGTTACGTCCCGGGATAGACGAGCAAGGACTCTTATCATGTACCCCATCAAAAAATTAAGTGTAAAAATGTACAGATAATTTTTTTTTTTTAAATAAAGAGTTAATATAATTTTTTTATGTTCGCCCCATGTCAGTCGTTAGTCAAGAAGAAACTGAAGATATCGAATGGTATTTTTTTTTCCTATGTCAGATACTTTTTCCGTAATTAATAACTTTTTCAACGCTTTTTTTCGTTCGTGAATATTTTAAGTATGTTCTTAAAGGACAGAGATTTTGGATTAGGGTGGTGGGATGTAGGATAGCTTTGCCATCTGCAAAAGACCAGAAGAAAAACTTAGAGGTAGGGGTGACAGCGAGTAGAAGCAAATCAATCAATTGTGGAACAATTAAGGCATTTTGTTTTTAAAATAGTTCCTGTAAAGTCAATTTATAATTCATTACTTAAATAGTTGTTTTCCAACTTGTATAATAGAATGACTATCATTGTAAAGTATTACTTGAAAATAAGTATTTAATTGTGTTATAAAGCCATAAATTAGATTTTTGATAAAGAAATCTCATTTTCTAATAAAAATCAATCAGTAAGAATCTAATTAAATGTGTATATTTCGAAGTTGGATTTATACTTCTCTAATACTAATTCCAAAGACATAGCCTTGTATTTTATGTAATGGGACAATAAGAAAACCATGCTCAGGAGAAATATATAAAAAAAATACAAGTTGTTTCGGAATATCTAATATATATAAGGGATTTATGAAGTACAAATCAATAAATTAATACAGATTATTAGGTTGATTGAAATTTTAATTTAAAAATTCAGGAATACATAAAACAAGCAGGTAAAACATTCTATTGGGGAAAATGATGAGGTACCGACCGTTTACGCTTCTCCAAAGTGTTTACACGCATTTGAGTGCGGTGAATGAGGGGGCACCACAGGAATACTAAGTCCTTCCAAAGAGGTAGAATGTACGCCGGGCCAGATCTAGGTTCCGTTCGCCATCTTTCCTCTAAACTCACTTTCCTCAGTAGGTTTATAAGGACCTTTTAAAATCCTACCTTCTATTATCCGTATTTATTGGTTTCTGCAAACCATCTTCTGTTGGCGAGCGCTTTCGGACATTGTCCATCTTCTGGCCGAATACATGCGTTCACTGTCACTGTCTGTATTCAACAGTTGAATACAGACAGTGACAGTGAACGTATGTATTCGGCCAGAAGATGGACAATGTCCGAAAGCACTCGCCAACAGAAGATGGTTTGCAGAAACCAATGAAGACGGATAATAGAAGGTATGATAGTTCTATATTCATTAGTAGTGAAAATAACCTTTAGATTATTTACATAACCAAGAGTGTTCAAATGCGCTTCAAACATTGTTGATGGTGTCCGACATTTCTTGGATCATTTTAATATTTTAAAAATGCTCAAAACTGGATAAAATTCTCTATAGTAAGAACATAATATTTTACCGAGAGTTTACATAACTAGCAAGATGGCGTAATTCTTGTCTGATAGACTCATTGTAAGTCCTGAAGCGTTATTATAAACTGATATAATAATCGAGTGTGTAGGCAAACTAATATTGAAATCCTTAACCAATATTTAACGACTATGTTATAGTTAATAATACAGATGCACAGTTGTTTCTAAAGGTAACATAAATAACAATTTTTTACAATTTTCAGTGCAAGGGAACATAATAAAAAAATCTAACTGTCCCAGCCAGGACACGACCTGGATCTCCTGCTATCCGGGCCAGTGCATTTTCCATTTATGCTATCGAGACAAGCCTGATAAGTTATTAAATTCCCGCACTAATGTCGAGAGTCTAACCTCCGAGGCAGACGAATAGATCGTCTTATGCTCGGAGGAGCTGACATTGTCAAGCTGTTTAAATGACACTCGTTATTTATTATTAAATTATAATTTTATAAATATTATTTTTTGTGGTATTTAATCCCACGTAAATTTTAATAATTTTAGTGCAAAGGAACAGAATAAAAAATCTAATTGTCCCAGCCAGGGCTCGAACCTGCTTCTCCTTAACCGAGACAAGTCTGATAAGTTATTAAATTCCCCGCACTAGTGTCGAGAGTCTAACCTCCGATGCCCGTCACACATGCTCACTGTTGACCCACTTTCACAGAAATAATATCTAAGATTGATTTTTGTTTGCGGAAAGGACTCGGAAATTTTTTTTTTGTAAATCATTGAAATATTTAAATATATTTCCCCAACACTCTTTTAAGATACCTTTTCTGTAAGCAAGTATTGAGTTAAAGATTGCATAATGTGGAATTGAACTAAGCGATCGGAGTGGGAGAACCGGTTAGGAAAGAGCATTGTGCTTAGCATGAAATAGGTCAAATAGGAGAGGCAATTTGCAGGGAAACCAAGTAGACAATGGTACTTACCTGAGGTAATTGGCGGGTGCTCACTGGCAAAGGCTCGAAGTTTCAGGTAGCGCAAGACACCAATCGATCCGGCTTGTCTTATCTGTCGGGCACTCTGTAGCTCGTCAGCTCTTAGCCTACATTATCACAATGCATGTGTCACCCAGTGAGGTCGCTCTTAGTGGAATTCTCCCTCAATGGCTGCTTCATTCGAGAATATAATGGGTTTCTCTTACAGAGATGCAATTCTATTCTTGAAGCGACTAACACGTGGAAGGTCCTACTTTGTATTAAAAGAACAGAATACATTTTTATCGGAACCAGCGTTTCGGTCTGAATTTCAGACATTCATCAGGGCTAAAATGAAAAACCAAAAAAAAAAATACATTTGATGCAGAAAGTAATTCAATTCAAACAAGTCCAACTTCTTTAAACTCTTTTTTTTTATTCTTTACATTTCATTTTTTAGGTTAAAATATTTTAATGTTAGACTGTTGATATATATTAAAAATCCTATATTTTCAGACCTGGAACAAAGACAAACGAATAAACTACAAAATAACTGGGAATTATTTACACTTACTACATCATATTTTAGTTGTCGAGCGTTTTCGAGACTGGAGGTTTCATTCTCAAGGTTAAGAGCACGGCAGGGCGCTGTCTGACTTCTACTCCACTCCAAGAGGTCAGGCAGTGCCCTACAAAGGTTGTCGAGTGCTTGAGCAGCTCTGACGATAAAAACCTTGTGCTTTAAATGTGCTCGGCATCTGGAAGAGAGCACATCCACATTTCGAAACATCTTACGTAATGTACGTCTGGGTTTCTCTAAAAGACAGGACAAGCAAAATAATTCCCGTCTCCCGCGCAATATATTTTTTGACAATTCTGAAGGAATGTTGCTATAGAGATTTAAAAAAAAAAAAATTCATTTTACATTTTACCGGATCCTATCCTTAGCTATCCTATTCTATCCTTACCATACTCTATCCTTATCCTTATCCTTAGCTATCCTATCCTTATCCTTTTCTATCCATACCCTATCCTATTCTTAGCTATCCTATCCTATCCTTAGCTATCCATATTNATATATATACAAATCAAATCTACTGTTCTAACTGAGAAATTTATATCTAAAAAAAATTACTTATAGCTAATTAGCAAATAAGTAAAAATGGATGAAAAGTGCTTATTTACTAAGAGGCCTCAATATAACTTGTTATTTTGCCTATAAGAAATCAGAACTCCTAGTTGCTGTCACTCAACGGTGCAGTAGTCTCTAGTTACCGCGAGGTCCATGAGTAGGCCAAAGCTCTGAGACACTCGACCACACATGGTATGGCGACACTGACTCGAGGGCTGATCGTTCATAACAGTATAGACCCTTCCAGACATGTCTTGAAGAGCTGGGAAGTTTTTAATTTATATGTGTTTATTTTTTTTTTTTAGGTGAAATCTATTTAAATTTTATATTTATCTATTTATTAGTTAGTATGGGTGGTAGTTTCCATTGTTAGCTGTAATTTTTAGGGGCACTTATTTTTTATAATAAATAAACTCCAATATGATATCTTCTTATTAGTGGAGTGGTGTCGCTTGGAAGTAGGTGGCTAATATCAGTACTGATCTGGTCCACACATTACCTGCTTCTTCAGAGAACCTCCATTGTATCATACCTTCTATTATCCGTCTTCATTGGTTTCTGCAAATCATCTTCTGTTGGCGAGCGCTTTCGGACATTGTCTATCTTCTTGGCCGAAATACAGACAGTGACAGTGAACACATGTATTCGGCCAAGAAGATGGACAATGTCCGAAAGCGCTCGCCAACAGAAGATGGTTTGCAGAAGCCAATGAAGACGGATAATAAAATATATGATAGTTCTATATTTATTGGTAGTGAAAATAACCTTTTAGATTATTAACCTTCATTGTGTTAGTGTGTTTGTGCGCGTACGTTTGTGTGCGTGTATTTAGTAGTGACAGCACTCAGCCTAAAACAAAAAGAAAAATAAGCATCGATTATTTTCTAGTCATCTATAAGAATTTCGTCATCAACCTAAAATCAATTTCTTAATTGAAATTGTGTTCTCTTTGTATTTATACTATATCTCATAGGAAGGAGGAAATTAGATTTTTTTTATGAATGATGCGTAGAAAATTTTAACAGTGCTACCTGTTGGGAAATGTGAGTAATCCAATTCTTACATCAATGCAAATAAATTAGAAATATATATCATTTTGTCACCAGCAGTTCCGGCAAACATGTAATAGAAAATTCGCTGAGATCATGTATCTCTAACGTTATTTTCGTAAAAACCTCATGAAGAGTATACGAATTCCCTTTGATATTTCTTGAAGCAGGTACTCTCTGCAGGAAGAGAAAGTAAAGTTGTCAGCGTGGAAATGATTTCTACGACCAGTGACCGATGATTCTAGTTCCTCTATGGTATACCATTAAAGTACCCATAAATGACTTCAAGAGACTACGACTCGGCCATCGTGTCGATCGGCGAGTTGAGTGACAGCAGGCACTAGCTATCTCTCTCTGCTCGAGCCCTCTCCCTCCGTTCCCTTCTCTTGGAGAGACGCATAGCCGTCGTGACGTCACAGGAGGCCGCTAATCCGCTCATTACGTGAGCGGCGCCACCTCTCCCCGGATTAGCCCGTGATCCTGGAGTAAACCCCAGCCCAGGTGTCGTCGGCTAGCTGTTTGGAGAGTTCCCCACCTTATCCGAGTCTGCAGCGCTTCCAGAATCACACCCTACAACCTCCGGATCCGCGGTCTCTAAAGTTCGCGAACTCGGACAACGCGGATCGAGAAAGAGCTCCGCAAACACTCCAGATACCTCGAGTTTCAATAACCATGTGTCAGAACAATAAGAACAATTGACTAAATCAATATTATAAGCCAGAAAGAGCGATCAAGTAACGCTGGGTCTTCACATAAGGTAAAAAGAGCTTAAAATTTTATTTTTTTGTTTCTATATAGGTTTCATAGTACAAAATGAACATAATGTGATTTATATCCACAAGTATAATTAGCTGCATATAGTCTTATTTATAAGTTTTAATATTTCTATACATTTATTGTTAAAACATGCATTTAACAAACACATACATCCTTTCGCTTCATCTCAGTCTCAAACAAGCCAATTTAATTATTTCAAA
This sequence comes from Oncopeltus fasciatus, assembly GCA_000696205.2. NCBI lineage: Eukaryota > Metazoa > Arthropoda > Insecta > Hemiptera > Lygaeidae > Oncopeltus > Oncopeltus fasciatus. The sequence goes on from KZ809639.1 coordinate 67,928, forward strand.
CTCATTCAGGCCCTTATGCAGGACCTTTGTTATCTAAGTGTAGCCTTTATGTTCAATATGAAAATTAATCAAAGTAATTGAGGAAATTTAATTTACAAACCGTAAAGAATGACGGTTCCAATAACTGTCATACTTTTTACAATGAATGTAAAAAGTATGACAGTTATTACTAATATATTTTTGTATTCATTTTAATGTAAATTTTACGAGTCGGTAAGGTAGATTAGGGATCTTACTCACTTTTAGTAGATAAATCGTGTATTTCCTCTTTAATAAGTGTTTTTTTTTTAAATTTAAAGAACATAAATGTTTTGACCGTAGGTATTAGATGATTTTTGTTGGGGTTCGGTCAAGGGAGCAGGTTGAATATTGATTTTTGAAATTTATATTTAAGATTAAAAATTTCATTATGTTTTTGGAAAGGTGTGGTGATATTTTTGCAAGTTTAAGTAATGAAATTGGGGAAAACTTTTTGTTACCTTCATTTTAACAAAAATATTAGTTGCTGCTTGTTGGAGGCTGTCTTATGTAATACTACTATTTTATTTAGGGGTTTAATAAGTAAGGGGTATAAGTGAGGGTTACCTTAGCTGAACCAAAAAAAAATCATCTAATAGTTATAATACATTAGATTTCACACCTATTATGTTCTTTCAATTTTTTTCGTAACTCAAATAACAGCTATTTAGTACTTAATGACAAGGCACGTATCTGAGTACTGTAAGAAACTTTGGCCCTCCTAACTAAAAAAAAATAACGAAGATATTGCAATTGTAAATTTTTTCTCCCTAGAAACCTTCAAGAATTTTCAATGAAAGTAATAACTAAATACCAATTTCAATATTTAAAAATTGAACGCCATTAAACTCTCGAAAATAAATTATTAATTTGCCTTTCTCTGGAAGATATGTAAAACATAAATATTTTAAAATTACTTTTAGCACCTATTAAAAAAAAAAAAACTTTTTAGTAATCCTAATAATGGTGTAACGATGATAATACGATTTTAAATTTTTGTCTAAACATAAACCCTCCTCCTCTTCTCTCATGGACCGATTTCAGCTGTTTACGAACTCATACAATGGTTTACAAAATGAAGCTGCAATATCCAATGTGGTTTTATTATTTTAGAAATTGCGTACGTTAGATAGCATATATATGTGTGTGTGTGTGTGTGTGTGTCTGACTAAGAACTGGCAGTAGCTGTTTTTCTGCAGCTATAATTGACATATATCAATTAAATACAAAACTCAAAAATATTATCGTAAATTAATAAAGTAAATAATAATCATTTTAGCGTACTCACTGAAATAATGTGTATTTTTAATGAAATATAATTTGCCACATAGTATAAATTTACCTAATAAAAATTATATTCTGTTAACCTGAAATTTTATCCTCCATTAAAAATATTTTAATTCCACAGCGGACACTAGTCTCCTTAAAGACCATTAAACCCCGACTTTGTGTGTGTGTGTGTGTGTGTGTGTGTTTGTGTGTGTGTGTGTGTGTGTGTGTGTGTGTGTGTGTGTGTGTGTGTGTGTGTGTGTGTGTGTTAGCGCCCCTTTCAACCACTTAAGGTCATGGAGGGAGAGGCTATCTCCTGTTTGCCGTTCCATTCTAAACATCCATGGCTCAAGAAAAGCTCTTATTTATAGATAATTTTTTGTTTAGTAGTTGAAATTGTTGAAATACAAGAAATCCCATAACATGATGTTAAACATGATATTAAAATGTTTTTACCTATTTAGAAGACATAAAAATATGAGTGTGCGACTACATGGCATGCATAGTTCAAATATAAATGTCAAATAACAACGTTGCTGAGAAATTGGTTTAGTTCACGCAGCTCCAGTGTGATGGGATCTGTTTTGCATTCCCTGAAAATTGCCATCTTTCTGCTGAAAGTATATTCCTCCTCAGCAAGAGTATTACAAGGCTAATCGGATCCTGCCTTCTCCGTCTTGAGTCCACACTGCAAACTACTGCAATTAATCCAGAAGATGAAGAGTAGACTGGCCCCACTAATGTGATGAGAGTGAGCCAAAGGAAGCCTGTTTGGTCTTCCTTATTTAACCTTGTTTCCGTAACTCCAACAACTTAACGTGATTGTTCCTCTATAACAAGTCCAGTTAAGGGGAGTGGGGAGCTCTCAGAACAAATATTTATTTCCGACACACTTTTTCAGATAATTGAAGCTTTTCTTTGAGTAATATAGGTTTAGAGGGCTACAGGAAAACATCTTCACTAGCTGGTTCCTTCCAAACATGAATATTTTCGTTTTCTATCCAGTATAGTTAAATTCCCCAAGAAATATTAGTTGAAAACAGCTCTAAACACTTGTTTTTTTTGTTTGTTTTTTTAGTAGAAAAGATTGAATACCCCACCGCTTGAACTCGCTTCTGTTGAGAACCAGCCACCAAATATTTACTTATTTATACAATAAATGCAAGGAAATAGAATTAAAAAATATTACCAATTCTCCCGGGACTCGAAACCGGATCTCCTGTTTTCCGGGAAAGCATGACTTTCTTTACACTACCGAGGCTAGGTAGATAATTTTTTCTACTCTTCGCACCTTACTACGAGTCTAAACTCCCGAATAAAACGAATATATCGTCTTATGCTCGAAGGAGCTAACATTGTCAGCTATTTTTAGACTCTCGTTTTTTCCCTTTATTTCTTTTTTTTTAAATACTGTATTAGTTGTGGTATTTAATTCAACATTAAGTTTATACAATAATGTAAGGGAATGGAAAACAAAAATCTTATCACCTCAGGCGGGACTCGAACTCGGATCTTCTGCTTTCCGGGCAAACCTTTACATCACCAAGTGTTTTTTTTTAAATTCTATTCCTTTGCATTTATTGTATAAAATTAATATGGGATCAAATACCACAACTAATACAGTATTTACTAATTTTTCTATGATATCACTTCATACTTATAATTTTAAATATAAATTAACATGGAATTATCTATTGATAAAAAGATCCTTCTCCGGGATTGCGAGTATACAGTATGTATGAGCTCTTGTAGAATAATAACCTGAGCAGGAATCCACAGTGCCAGGCATATTAGATCGAAACGGATCCCATCTGCTAAGGAAGCGTCCGAGAAAAAACTTTAATTTTAATTTTTTCAAGACCTCATTTCTTCCCGCTTCACCCTTTTTCCACAATAAACTGCCATACCATCCTAATCCACTAGCACAGACTACGTCTTCTACCCCTATAACCCTCCCCGTCGACTCAAACGAAGATGGCCCCGTGACCTCCTGGGGACATAATCTGTAAATAATTTGAGAGTGGTGTCACTTGTCACCTCCTCTCCTCATGTGATTGACATTGAATGTCATTTTTATTTTTCATTGTAATCAAGTTACAAAATGATTTTATTCAACAAAATGTAATTAATAAATAAAAGTATAAAAAAAATTCATTTACATTATTATTAATGTTGTAGAAAATAAACTACTAAATAATTAATTTTTATGGAAGAAATTTCCATCACCATTTCCTCTTTTCAGACATTTTTAAACTCAACTACAAGCTTGCTAGTTATATTAATCACAACCCTTATTCTTCAATAACTTCCTTTACGTTGAGAATATAAAAAATATTGTTTTGTTGATAATAAATAATCAAAAAATTTTTCATTTTGTACTTATTAACTTTGATAATAATTTTAATAACGCTTAAAAATTTTGATGACATGAAGTTTAAATAAATTTAATCTTCCCCTTAAAAGTTATTTATGTATTCTTCCACTCTATTTAATTATGTAATAAGCAAACTCTTTTATTGATTATAGGGGGATCTTAGGATACATATATTGTTTATTTATTACAGAATTTTTGTCAACTAGATATAAACAGATATATACAGATATATACATTTTCCCCGGGCAATATGTTTAGCATCTTCTTTTTTTCGGCTTTATGAAGAGCTGTGTAAAAATTTCTAAAGTCGTCCAAAATAGAACGTGAATTATTTTATTTCCCCGATGGAAATAATCTAATAAACATTCAACTGAGAATTTACAATAGTACATGTTTATTCACAAAATCACTACTCTCTCTGCATTGACAATTCAACAGGTAAATAGTAAGACTTAAAAAAAAAAAAAAAAAAAAAACCTTTGAATGGTCTTGTTTTCAAACTCACCCGTGACCGGTAAGCTGACTATTGTTACCAACACTATCCGCACGGAAAATTTAATGTTTTCCCCATGACGGCCTCATAGGAATGGGCCTCATTTGAGAGTTGGAACAGACACCCCTTGTGTGCAGAATTATATTCTCGCTCAAAAGCAGGAATGCATTAAGCCCCTGTTTTGTTAGCTGGAAATGTCTCTCTCACTCTCTCTCTCTCTCAAGATAAATAAACGGTCGAATGGACCCTGGGGGAAATGTCGATGCATGCGTTGCAGGTGGATTCCATGGATTCTGGTTTTTAATCCAATCAGCTGGCAGGCAGAAACTATGCTCGTAAATTCAAGTGACCCATATGCGGAGGGACAAATTAAAACAGGAACATCTGATAACCAGAGGCAATGGGGTTTATGGATATTTCCATTTAATCAATATGACGATGATGCTTAGAGATTGCCATAGTTATCTTTTTGACTTAAGTAATACATCTATTTTTTTATTATTATTAACTTTATTATTGATTACTTTCTACATGCTTTGTATATAGCAATGCTGGTTAATATTCACAGTATAAATTAATTTAAATAAATAGATAACTAAATAAATAAATATATATATATTTAAAAAATAAGAAAGAAGCTGCCCATAGGCAAAACTCCCAAATTTCTATTTACAATACATAGAATTTTTTTATTTTCCCTCTTATTTTTTTTTATGAAGTGATACCAATGAGAAGGTTACGGGGCCATTTCCTAATCTGGTGACGTGGTGGGCTATCAGGATGGGAAATACTGGATAGGGTTTGGGCAAAAGGATTGGGATGCATGGAAAGGCCAGAGTGGAATTTATTAAAACGGGTTGTAATGATGTCTTTAACTAAAGGGATTTTAAGGTCGTTGTGGAGTAAGGAGTTTGCGACGCAATAGGGTGCATCAACTATGATTCTTAGGATTTTGGATTGAAAGGACTGTATTCTTTGGATGTTGGATGGTTTAGCAGTTCCCCACAGTTCGACTCCATAAGTCCAGATAGGTCTCAGTAACATCTTATAAATGGAGAGTTTATTGGTCACAGTTAAGGTTGAATTGCGGTTTAGTATCTTGTAAAGTTGTCCAAGCCTCCTATTAAGTTCCTGTATTATTGATTCATGTATTTAATTATTTTTATTCATCAAGTTTGTTGCGCATTTATATTATTATGTGACCTCATTCTATTAGTTAAATTTAATTGATTAGTCGAATCAATTGATCCATTCACATTTAATATCTTATAGAAGGATAAAGCTTAACCCAACTAACGAACCTGACTAAAGTGAAAGTTCCTAAATGCTTTTAATTTTTGTATTATTATCATTATTATTACTATTAATAAATTTTTTAGTTAGGAATAGAAGAGCCCTCGTTTCCAGAGTTGACTGTAACAAATTTTATTTAGCAATTTTTTTTTTTCTTTTCTTCATTTCGTCCACTACATATGGGTTCAATAATTGTCTTATATCGGTAGTGGTTTTTTAAGAAGATATAGCTTTGAAAGCCTATTTGAATTCAGAATTTCCTCGTTTTAATCCAGACTCTTCCTAGCCTAATCCTTATCCAGTTGATCCCTCCCTGAAATTATTCCCCGCCATCTTGAAAGAAGATGGTTTCAGGTTCTGTTTCGAAAAATTACATAGTTCCTATTTGTTCCACAAGCCATAATATTTTAATGTTCTTCTAAGTACTTAACGTCAAATTCTACAGTTCTTAATTTGAAATATTCTGAAATAGAATATGGAATCTACAAACAATTTTTCAAATTAGGAAAATTTCGGTAGCAAAGATACGACACATGTATAAGAAGAAACAAAGCACGATAGAGAATGAAAGACAGGGATTATCCTCCCAATTATTATTATATATTATATATTATTATTATAACACACCTACCCTTGTGTTACTCTATTAAATTTGGTTTAGAGGAAGTGGAAATACAATATGGCCGTATCCCGAATAGAGCCCTCTGGTACTTTTGGCTAGTGAGGTCCATGTGTGTAGCCTGGATTTACCCATGGCTCAGGGTGTCAGCGTCCATCCACACACATTCACATTTTAACCCCCCCCCCCCNTGACGAACATGGAAGTTATATTTATCTATTTCTCGAGTGATAATTTTATTAAATTTATATATATTTATATATTTGTAAGTTCGTGAATATTTTAAATATGTTCTACCAAACTTAAATACCTATAGATAAACATTGAAAATAAGCATTTTTTTTTTTAATTTCGTTTTTCCGAAAAGTGAATATAAATTAAAGGATACTAACAACATTTGCCTAGTATTTTTTTTTTTTTGTATCAGAATACCTGGTGATAAGAGAGTATTGTTATTAACTACTGATAACATTTCCTATAATCACTATAAAAAAGAAGAACTAATTTATATTATCTGATATTATTGAATTAAATTGGTTTGTAGACCAAATTGTACGACCCGTTTATCTATTACATAAAAATATTTAAAAAAAAATTTTTTTTCCTTTCGTTTTAAATTTACAATAAACAATTATTCATTAGTAAACAATAAAAGTGGTCACCGATAATTATGAACAGAGATAAATATAAGTTTATTTATTATAGCAAGTAATTTTTCCGAATGATTATAGCTAATAATCGGACCTACTGCCCTTACTAACACATAAATAAATAGACTGAGCGTCATGGAAATGTGAACTTAGGGACAGGACGTCCTCTCTCGTCTTCATGATAGCCCTGAAGATGGCTTACAATGTAAGCCGAAACGTTGGCAGATAATCTTTTTAAAAAATTCAATTTTTTTAAATTTGTATTTTTTTTTTTTTTGGATCTACCTTGACCAAACCTACACTAAAATCATCTAATAATAAATAAATAGAATGTTAAAATTACTTATAGACAAATTATAGATATTTACAAACCAATTGAATGTTCTTATTTACATAGATGTCTAAAAAAAAAGTTAATTACTGTCACCTACCTCTTCACTGTTACCGATATTGAAGAGGCTACGACCAGCTCGACGACATCTGACATGAAAACTGAAACTGGCGGAGACTAACTTATCACTGACTCGGGGGGCCGCTGACGAGCTGCTTTTATAACTTCATGGAAAGTCCAAGGCAGGCCTAGAAGAATCTAACAGTTAAGCATAATTCCCTTTTCAGAAGAAAGGAATCATCTGGCATCCTTCAATTCGCCACCGAACAGGTCTAGACCTCTCGACACATGCTTTTCTATTCTTTAACAATATATTTATCTAAACGCATATTAAAAAAAATATAGAACTTCGAGTATGTGCCCACATATTTTCCATATATTCGGAATTTGAGTTGTTTATTACAAAGAGATTAATGAATTCATTCTTGGTAGAAGTCAATTGACTGGGAGAGNATATACTTGTACTTATTAATCCGTCCTCGTTGACTGTCAACTGCTTTCTAATGGCAGACGCTTTCGCAGTGGTCTGTCATTCTGGGAGCGAACCTATCAAGCCTGAGAAATTGGACAAGACTATGTTCGGCTCGAGAAGAGAGTTGTCGAAAGCGCTCAATGACGACGCATTCATAAAGGCATAAAATTACATAGTTACTGGTGGAAATAACTTTATAAAGTGTGTGCGTTTGCGTGTGTGTGCGTTCTTGTGTGTGTTTGTATAAACATATATATATATATATATATATATGGGGGGGGGGGAGAGAGAGAGAGAATTGAAAATAGAAAGAGATGTTAACAGGTATAATGAAACTATTTATATCTATATATTGTGGTGAAATAAATTATCTTAGAAAACAGAAATAACCTTCTTTTTTTCTCGTTTAAGAAATAAATATACTAAACGTATACGAAAAAATTGATAATCATGAGGGTATTTGAAAATTTAATGTGCTGCGTATTGCGAGTCCCCCTCTCTTAGAAACAGGGCAAAAAACAGTAGTGAAACTTCTTCCTGCAAGTTGTTTAATTAATTAATTCAGTATATGGGAAGGACTGTTTTAAGTAGGACCAAATTGAAAATTGTTAATTCCGTTCGTTACTATAATTTAAAAAGATAAACACTTCAGATATAAAGACCTTTCTGATATGTATCTTTTTAATTATTCAAAAAATGAATAATTACTTGAATATATAACCTTATATTATTAAAAAGTTATGTATCCAAGTATAAGGATATTACCTTCTAAAGTATTACTTTCTCTATACATATACTTTTTGAAATATATCTTCAATTTCTTCATATGTACCTTTCTGTATTTTTTAAAATGTATATTATTTGAAGTGAAAGTGTTTGCAATGAATAGTTAACTAATTTAAAATGTACTGTAATATAATTGTATAACTATTGTTTATTGGGAGCTTACCAGGGATAATTAGACAGATGAAGAATATGTAACAAATTATAGCTGCCTATTCTGTACTATTTTAATGCTTTATATTTGAGGATAGTTATATACCCCGAATAATTTTATAATTTATTTTTGGATAATGCTGCCGATATGATTTAATATAACCGCGGGACTCTACAAGCCACTAAATTTTATCGAGCAATATTTGGGGAACCGAATCAAATATTGAATGTACCCTAGCTCCATATTTCTAAATTCCCAAAAATTTGATCTAAAACTTCTCCGTAGTAGAAAAAAAAATGCTAAGGAAAATAGAAGAAACCGAAAGCCCTCAGGGAAGCGGCGATATAAATGTGATATACTGATGGAAGGGGTGGATTTGCCGGTAATCCCGTACGTTATCCTGGCCGGAGGCGATCTGCTCATCTTCGCCAAGCGGGAATTTCGTTTCCGACGTGGCGCCAAGCCCGGCTGCGACACCCCGTGCCCAAGTAAGGGGTGGGGGAGAAATATATATTTTCATTTTTCCTTATATCTTCTTCTACTTCCCGTTTTCCCGAATTTCACTGCCCCTCCCCCCTTCCCGTTTCACTCCAAGTGGAAAGAGGGGAGTGAGAGAGAGAGTCTTCATATTATTTCCAGCCGTTTCTACAGCGTATCTCATCTTGTTCTCCCCCTACCTTTTTTTTAGGGGATTCCGAGGGAATGTAGCTATTAAGGTTGTTCTCATGATATATACGTGTGTGTATATGTATCAACGTTCTACAGGCCACATTTTTTAGTGGTTCTTAATAAAATTTGTCATTGAGCTTTCAGATGCAAAACAAAATGAAAAGTACGTTATTGAGCAAAACTGGATGAATAATAGGCATTACCTGAAACGATTCTTTGAGGAACTGGCCGTAGTATTTAGTTCGGAGTAATGAAACAAAAAATATATTTCTTTGATAAAAATGACAAATAAGGAGTGGGGTTTACCTGATGTTGTATATAAAATTTGGCTTAAAAGAATTTGGAAGAGCTGCATAACCTATGCATAATTCCTAACCTTCATTAAATTTGTATTTACCGTTTCTTCTTCCGGGTTGGACCGTGTCAAGTTGTTGATAGTTGCCGAGCTTTCGCACATCCTGTGATGGCTTCTTCAGGGCTGAATATAGTATGAATTGATTCATTCTTTATTCAGCCCTGAAGAAGCCATCACATGATATGCGAAAGCTCGGCAACTATCAACAACTTGACACGGTCCAACCCGGAAGAAGAAACTGTACATACATCTGACGACCGTGGAAGCCAACGTGAACATTTCATTAAATTGTATAAACATTTGAATAAATGACGAACTAATTATTTAAGCCGGAGAGTACACAGATCGTGTAAAATTTAAGACCACTGAGTATTGGCTCTAGACTGGCCGGGCAAGAAGAAGGGGGTAAGTGCTCAGCCATTGCAATTACATACATAACATGCTTTTCTCGTAAAAATATAGTTCAATATAAAGATTACATAAAATTAAATTTTACACATTAGGGCCTATTAAATCTTTCTTAACTTAAAAAAAATAATAGTTTTTTTACTTATATATTATGATATTTTGTTAACTCTCTCCTTAAAAGGATTTCAATAAAAAATGGATTCTTTCAAAGGTTTTGAAATTAAAAACCTTAATACCCAATTTGGTTTCTTAATTAAAAAAAAGAAGGGTCCGCACAACACTAGATATTGGGTTCATAATTTTTTCTTTTACATGCAAAATATTATTGAATAAAATTGATAGAAAATTAAAGTTTACTCACATAACGACCAGTAATTTTCTTCTTTTTTTTTTCTAACTTTAATATAAAAAATATTGAGAATATATCGAATTGATCTTCATTTAAATGTAGATTTTTTATCTCCCTCCTCTTCAACCGTCTTCAATGTTTAACGACTTCATTTAGTGGTTTACAAACATATGCGAAAATAGCTTTTTCGTTATTTTAAAATTTTAAACTGGCACACACACAAACACATGTACATTTATATTTCGTTGTGAAAGTATATTTTCTATATATGAGACACTAATTTTTTTCATGTAAATGCCACTTTAACATTTTAGATTTGATGAACAAAAATTAATTATTTCATTTCGAGGATCAAATAATAATTAAGGGTTATTGTGTAGTATTACTCGTATGTACTATATTAATGAATTTTTATTTTTTATTTTTTTTTTACTACTGCCTCTTTATTAGTAAATATTTTGATATATTGAATACAATTCGCTATGAAATTATATGCTGTATTATTTCATTATATATTACAAGTTTTATAGTTTCATCGCGAGAATACAAACTTATGCTGGTATCTAATGAGTTTAGACATGTGGAATAGTTTTTCGCCAGCACTTATAAATTGTGTGCGTGAGACTTAGAAACAGCCGAATAATCATTCAGATTCTACAATAACTAATATTTAAATCAAGCGTAGAAACGGTCACACACATCATGCTACAAACATTTAATTTTAAGGAAATGCATGGTTCAGAATAAAAAGAAAAAAAGAAGTTTGGTTACATATAAATAAATATAATATATTTAATATAAAAAAATATTGATTAAATTATCGTGATCTATGAAGACTCCAATTCGCGATGTAGTTTGTGAATAAAACTTACATTTTTGAATCTGGTACATACAATTTTTTTTTTAACTACACGGAATCAACCAATTAATAAAAATGCCTCTATGGGTCAAATTATAATAATGTAGTAGTAAACTATATATAAAAATACCACAAAAAGTTAGTTAAGTAGTTAATTTCGATAGTCTACCAGCAGGTTTATTGCCAAAAAAACAATACAGGCAGTAACTCAATTATCGGGCTAATACCTCAAAATCTACCCAATAAGCAATTATTTTCCGGACTTACCTCTATAATTGTGTCCTTTGAACCACCCGCTTTCTGCTTCTCTGGAAATTCTCTGAAATAATCCTATTTCCCAAACCACGTAAACCTGCCTTTAACACATTATCCTTTCGACCTATCGACTTTCCAAGGTATTTGAGAAAGTTCTTTTTAAACGAATAATACCTATAATAGCTTCCTTAAATATTCTTTCTACTCATCCGTTTGGCTTCCGATCCCATTATTCTACTGTCCAGCAGATGTTTCGCGTTCTAGACTTTATTTCCTTTTCCCACGAGCGAATAGAATTTTGTCCTGGTGCATTTTAGACGTCACTCAAGCATTTGACCGAGTATGGCATTCTGGACTATTATATAAGCTCAAGTCCATATTTCCAAGCACCATCTACCTAATCCTCAAATCTTATCTTCCTAACCGTTTGTTTAGGGTCCGGCAAAGATCAGGTTACTCCGAACACTACCCCGTGAAAGCGGGTGTTCCACAGGGCAGTGTGCTTGGACCTATCTTTGGACCTAATCCTTTATCCTTTATACTGCTGACATCCCCACTCATCCTAATAACCTTTTAGCCCTCTTTTCAAATGACAAAGCGATCATCTCCTTCCATCCTGATTACAAAACCACCTTGATGCTATTCAGTAGTAGTGCAGCAAATGAATAATTAAAATAAATTAGTCCTAATGCGTACTGATAAATTTTCAGCTAAGAAAAAAACTCCTAATAAAGTTAAATACAATAACATCCCTATACCTCTCTCTAATTCAGATTATTATCTTGGGTTCCACCGTGACTCACGACTCAAATGGAATGAACATACTAAAATCAAACGACAAGAACTCAACTGACGCCACGGACTCTTATACAGCCTTATAAATAGGCGCTCACACCTCACATTAGAATACAAACTGATTATCTACAAGACCATAATACAACCAATCTGGACCTACGGTGCAGAACTGTGGGGTACCGCTAAGCCTTCCAATATCCAACGAATACAATCCTTTCAGTCATAAATCCTAAGAATAATTGCTAACGCTCCATATTATGTGTCCAACTCTACCCTACATCACAACCTTAATATTCCTTTTGTCAAAGACCTTATCTTCACCCGCTTTAAGCTCTTCCACAGTAAACTCCATTTTCATCCTAATCCACATGCCCAATCCCATTCGTCGGACTCTAATCTGTACTGTCTTCCCTGCCGTCTGAAAGGAGGAGACCTCCTGGACCTTAATGCCATAATTTATTAGGTCGATTGGCCCCTTCTCCCTTCCCAGTGATAAAAAAAAAATCCATTGATCGCATACATTTGAGATCCTTGCAGGTGGACAAATGTCGATCCCTCCTGTGGAAACTGCCTAGGGTAAGGGTGCGAGGCTGACAGGTCTGAAATAAATATGTTTTTTCCGAGAGAAGACACGGCCACTATCTGTCGAAGTCCCCTTTCCCGATATGAAGATGAGAAGCTGGCGAGAGAGAGAGGAAATCAATCCAGGATAGAAGGGCTATATTTCAGAGGGGGGGGGGGGGGACTGGTGGGAGGAAGACGAATGGATCAGACACTCACAGACGCCCACTTAGCCCCCACCAACTACCAATCCTTATCCATTTCCACTACCCTTTTATATCCAACTTAGGCGATATATTTACTTTTTTTTTTTAATATAAAAAAAATTAAAATATATATTCAATCAGAAAACATTTATTATTAAAAATTGAGCACTCTCAGAAAATAGTACTCTGCATGGTGCATAGTCATCTATCAGAATTCCGTTTGTAATAACAGGTTAACATCCAACGAATCCAGTCCTTTCAATCCAAAACCCTCCGAATAATCGCAAATGCTCCCTATTACGTATCCAATTCCTCTCTTCAGCACGATTTTAATATTCCTTTTGTTCAGGATCTAATTTCTTCCCGCTTCAGCCTTTTCTACAGTAAACTGCCATTCCATCCTAATCCACTGGCACAGACCTTGTTTTCAACTCCAACCCCTACAACCCTCCCCGTCGGCTCATCTTCCCTCAGTGATGATGTGAATGGTAAGAACGGGGCAAAATTAGTAAGATATGCTAGTGTTCTGGTAATATGGATAAAACCTTATCGACAAACTTCTGACCAAAGTAATAGAATAATACTTATTTTTAAATATTAAGTTAGTTAATAAGTATTAAACAATTAATGCGAGGGAATAGAATAAAAACATCTATCTGTCCCAGCCAGGGCTCGAAGCAGGAGATCTAGGTTCGAGTCCTAGCAGGGACAGATAGATTTTTTCCCTCTCATTAATTGTTTAAAATTTACGTGGGATAATAAACCACAACTAAATTAAATTTTTTAAACTGAAAATTACAAAAGTAAATAACAAGAGTCGATAAATAGCTAGACAATGTTAGCTCCTTCGAGCACAAGACGATGTATTCGTCTTTCTCGTAGTTTAGGCTCACGCTATAGTGTTAGGCATTTAATAAGTTATCTGGCTCGTCCTGGTTGTGTAATGGCTTAACACACCGGCCCGGATAGCAGGAGATCCAGGTTCGGTCCTGGTTGGGACAGATAGATTTTTTTATTCTATTCCCTCGCATTAATTGTTTAATACTTATTTTTCTTACACTATTACTGCTGTAAATATGCTACAGCATATATTAATGTATGTAATACACATAGTAAAAAGAAATTCATAAACTCAGGCTCTAGTAATTAACTTATTTTAGAATTTAGTAATATTGCGTTTTTATACATTTAATTTCCCATTTCTGTTCTATAAAGACTAATTTACACTTCTAAACAGAACTTTTCCTCTTGTTGTAATACTTTTGTTAGGGATTTTCCCAAGGAAGGATACGAAACTCAGATGTCGATACCCCTGGTGTAGAGCTGACGTAGGGAGCAGGGCGAAGGCTAAAAACCATCCAATAAATCAAGAAGTCTTGTCCGCAGGCGGCAGGAGAGGGTCTAAATTGGCTGGCACTCCTGTCAGCTCTCAGTAAAAACCGCCCCCGCCCCTAACCCATCTCTTCTCCACCCTCCCATACCCTAACACATATATCTAGCGCCATATGCTCTCTCTCTCTCCCTCCACACCCCATATTTTTATTTATTTTTCATTAACTGTCCCTTGGGTGCCCCCACTCGAGTCAGTATTAGCACGCCTGTTTATTCGACATGGAACTTACTCCCGTTTTTGCACCCTTTATCATATAACTCTGTCCAAGAGATACATAATACTTTCGAAATTTAAAAATTGAATGCAACAAATTAACTCACATTAAATTTGTTTAATTAATATAGAAAAAAAACAATGTTTTAATAATAAAATCTTAATTAATTTCATATTGCTTAAGTTCTAAGGACCAAAATGTATTAAATGTATGCCAAATGGAAAAACACGCTTTAAAATTATTTTATTTAAAAAGCCTTGTGTTTGTTGAAGGTAGCATCAGCTTTTTAAAATTATTCTTTCTAGGATTACCATATCTGGCGCTGTGAGTTCAAGTCATGCTCTGGGCAGGTTTTCTTCAAGATAAAAAGGCCTGGCCTGTGTCAAGAAGGTTTAGAGCAGGGTGGAGATGTAGAGGGAAGGGTTACTTCCCTCCAGTTCCCTCAGAAATTAGATGTGTTTTTGGCTAATGTCGGTTGAGAATGAGATGGAAATTTAAAATTTTCATTATCCTATTCGGCTTGTATGATCAAATAAGCCGTTTATTCTTATCTTTGTCTATAAGTAATAAAATACGGAAAATCTGCTTTGTTTAATCAGCTCTGTCGTAGCAGTTTTTTTCTACTTGTTTCCTAGCTTTTAAACTTCGAGTACAGTATTGTAGGCCATTTCTTAATTTTTTTAAAAGTATGCTCAGTTTGGTTCTGTATGTAGTACATAGGCTGCTAGCTATTTACATCTGGGTTTGCAGTTTACCAAGATAAGCTATCCCCTCAATTTTAATAATATTTATTTCTACACAGCTTAGCATAAAGTAAAAACGCTTTTTTGACTGATATCATTCCACCAAGTTTATTTAATTTTCTCTTGTACTGGTAACACTTGCCATCAATTTGATCGGGTTCACACTGGTATAAAAGTAATAATAATTGAAAGTCATTTATCGGCCTGTTATCTTAGTCTTGATTATCTTACATCTTCAAAGAAAAATTAAATTTTTTTTATTAACTTCGTTTTTATATATTTAAAAAATTACCTTAAATAATAAAATTTATTCCAAAAGGAGAGTTTTTTTGACCGTAGATATTATTATTAGATGCTTCTAGTTGGGGTCCGGTCAAGGTAAGTCTAAAAAAATAAAAATTAA